>JAQFYC010000068.1:0-95289 GCA_034694165.1 Tomocerus mixtus | reverse complement strand
AATGATAATGCTTTCTCTTCCGAGGAGATAGTAAAGGGTTTAAGAAATTATTGTATACCACACGACTACAGAGTAACGTTCCCCGAAAGCCGAACAGGTACCTACATATTCTAATTGCATATTGCACTGTGTTACCAAAATGTCAAGCAATTTTACAAATTAATATATCTCTCTATCCAGGAATATTTTCCCTTACATGTAACTACACAAAATGTTAAGTGCTGGCTGAATGGAAACTGTTCCAAAGCTTAAGCTCAAAATCAATCTAAAACACTTACTAACAACCCTTCCAACATATTTTATTTCAACAAATTAGCCTACTAGCACCAGGGTACGACAAATAGTTGTCGGTGAGTCAATGTACATTATGTACCTAAGCAAGTTTAACAAGTGGGAGGAAATGACCTATTTCAAAGAGATTTCCAGTGGAAACAAACGCATTTGTGTGTCTCATTGTGTGTGAATGTGTTTCAGGTGTGGCGCAAATGAAAGTTTGTATTTGTTCAATAATTTGTAAAAGAACGTGAATGGGTTAAACAAATATCTATGTAATGTATCGAATCCAATTCGTCATTCATAACATTATAAATGCTATAATTTGACTATTCTACCTAGCCTGACATAGTCGAGCAGATAAATACAAAGTAGAGAGAGAATCTAATTTCAAAGTCAAGGTTGTCAAATGCCTGTGGGCCTATCCTGTCCCTGTCTGTCTAGTGTCCTGTTCCTTTTACACTTACTAACTGCGATCGATAAACAATGTTGTTATGTAGGTACATACTCGTACTCTCTATCATGGTAATAATGTGGTGGTGTGGTCTATCAATACCGATTCACTGATAAAGATTTTCATGTGTTACAGTTGTAGATCAAACGATAAGTAGTTTAAACCGCTCGCGTTAAGATATGTAATGAAATTACCAAAATGTATCTGCATATTGGTATTGACCATCAAATTGCTTAAGAAATATTATCACGAACAATAAAAAATAATAAACATCATTCGTTTTGTACCCTTCAGAAAAATATCTTCCTGTCAAGGAAAACATAACCTATTGCAATATCAATATCAACGCAATATAACTTTGGAACACTTATTAGATTAGCATAATACATACATCAAGTCAACGTGAATTGTGAATAGGTATGTTTGCGTATGTAAAATACCTTTGAGCGTATTCCTTTTCCTACTTATCCCTAAATACATGAATACCATTTTTCACAAATCCCAACTGATTTGGATATGAAACTTGGACTGGAATTTCAAATGTCCATCCAACAATTCATAAATATCATACTTACTATTTGCGTGCCTGCTTGCTGGACAGGTACGGCGGCACAGGGCATGCATGCATAAATGTGTCGTAGCTGTTCTGTGCGAATTTGTACCTTGTTTTGCTTAGGTAACCACAGACATGCAGAGACAAACATCAATTTACTCCCAGACAGTTTTTAGATTAAGGAAAGAAACAATCTCTCTTGGGGCCCATTATACAATTACGGGAAAATGATCAACTTCATTAAAATATTTTGGGATCGATGTTGATTGACTCAAAAAAGCAATCAGACAAATACCCATCTTCAACACTAAACATAGCTATAGTATTGAAGAAAAATACCATAGTGATCCTGATCACAATTCCATCATACAATATGTATGTATTTTTATTCAGCCGTCAAAGTAACTTTTCCTTATATTTATAATTTAGCCATAATATGGTACATCAACCAGCTATACTACAATGCATGTATCTTCCAATCTTCTGCATATCTATCTAGATACAATCATACCATCATCCTTCATGTACTCAATTTTGCATCATAAATCCTTACAAACAACCTACGGCCACAATTTTATTATATATCACTATCTGTAAAATGTATGAAAATAAGATATGCATATTTCAACAATACATACTACTAAATTAATACTGAATGTATTTGCAATGTATATAGGCAATATCCACACTACTTTTTAATCCTGATCACTGATCCTACCTTTTAACAAAAGTAATACAGATGCATTACTATACTAACTATACAAGACAATATTTGCGCGTAGGCAGGTGCAATTGCTACTTTTATTAATCCAATTTATACAGAACACCATATAATAAAACGTATATTTGAGATACCCCGAATAAATGAAACTATGGTATGTACAAATTGCACTGCAAGTGAGAAGTGACTCTTCACTTCCTCTGCCTCCTCTGCTTTATATTATAATGGGTATACCAATTCATGTCGAGTCGTATCCTCGTATTCTAATATTAAAATACAGTTCCCAATGCAACAATATTACTTTTCTCACTCACCTATGACATGACTACGAATAATATAACTATATAACTGTACGACACTAAGGATGAGATTAAATGTTCGTTGATTTGATGGGATGGCATGCTATTATGTAGTCTGTCTCATCTCAGGATGAGTGACTTGACTTGACTGTTGACTGCCTGCTAGGACTGATGAACTGATTGTATTTTTTGTGAGTGAGCGAATGCGTAGGTTTTAGGATTAGTGTTACTGTCTCTTAGTATTATAATTTATACCTAATAAAAACTACATTCATATACAATACATAACGTAAAGTAACACAGCACCAATAAATACATACTATGTGAACACAGAATCAAATTGCTTTTTTACAATAACGGTATTTACAATACATTATTTCATAATATCCAACGAACGTATAAAATTATTTTTTATATACTATATACTAGAACAGAACACTAATCAAAAATGAATAGCTATTAATAGCAACTAATAATTTTGTTTTTATGAACAGAGCAGTTGAATTGTTATATGAGGTTTGTAAATATTATCATTAAATAAGTATCTATCTAGTTACTTACTTTTAAGTATAATTTATACTGTACTATGCTCAAATTGATTCTCTTTAATAGGATGAGGATGAGTGTTGCATTACTCATCAAAATACTTGAAAAGCCTAATCATGGATTATATTATTTAGGAGAAAAGTCCATTTACACAGAAAGTTGTGTGTTGTGTTCTAAAAAACCACTGTCTATTATTATCTGTGGTATTTAACTAACAAGTAAAACACTATACGTATTTACTCAGGTTCCACGCGTAACACGGTTAATGCGTGTAAACTATTAGATAGTTTCAGTTAGGTACATTGTTGTGTAGTTTAAGTATAAAGTAAACTATAATATGACACGACGACTACCCAATATTACATACATGCTTAAAGAACTTTGTATGTGTGTATGTGTAGCTGTACACACGCAACGCAACGTAGCTATCTATGTATTTGACTATTTTTTACTGGCTGAGTTCTCTATTTTTTATTTCATCTTGTCAGTGAATCATTAGATTTACACCATGTTATTCACTCGTAGTTGTAAAATATTTTTGAATGGCAAGGCAATTCACGTTACGACTCTACCATACCATTACCATACTAAATACAAGCCTGGCTATCTTTCGATTCCCATTGAATGGTACTGTGTATGTATTAGTGTATTGTAATTGTAAGTACACATGTCTCGATGAATACACAACACAAGGCTCACATAAAACACAAACAGGTAATATGTAATATGTAGTAATACATACAATACAATACAAGCGCAGACACAAACACTGTATAGACATAAATTCATGACATCCGGCCATTGACTGATCCGGTCAAAGAATTATACTACCCTAGACATTGCTATGGATTGTATAAGTAGATATGTCACTAACTATGTTCGCCTGCTCTTCTCTATTAGCAGGATCTATCTCTTTTTCTATGCTATGTGCATGCATACTCATACAATACTCCAAACTATAGAGTAAAATCTCTCGCTCATTCGTCTATTGTAGACTGATTGCGAAAGAATTATGAGCAAATGACTTTTGAATAGAAGAGTATATCAACTATTTATTTATATAGGAAGAAGCAGCTCTTCCACTAATATAGTATGTAGGTACTATACAGGAAAGTACAGCACAAATTATTACCAGATACAAGTCCATAGAGATATGAATAGAAAGTAACTTGCTTAAAGCTTAAGCAAACTATAGCTATGGCTATAGGTATGGCCAAGCAAGCCAATAACGTGAAATTATACAACAAAAAACGGAAACACTCAGTCGACGCTGTGAGTGCATAAATACATGTTAAGGTGTAGTTCTATTATTTTGTTAGTTAAATCCCAAAAGGTAAATATTCAACATCCTTCCTTTTCCTTACTCCCTAACTATACAAACAAATACTGATATTTTAACGCATACGGTACACGGCACAAAATCTCTTCCTCATTAAATTCATCTTATTATTTATTTATGTATGTGTATCTATGTAAATGAGACAAAATAATAAAATAACATACAATTCCTAAGGAAGACGTTAGAATACCACAAATAAAAATTATATGCGTATCCAATTGCATGCCACTACGAGTGTTACGACACTTATTAAAGTTTTAAAAGGAGAGAAGCTATCTAGATAGTTATAGGCATAGGCTATAGCTTCTTTTAAACTACTTATACAGAATGCACTTTATGTTAGTTTGCTACACTACACGCATACCGACCGATACAATGCAAGTTATCTTTACAAAAGGGATGAGCAAACTCCTCTCGTTTCTTTTAATATGCTAATAAGTACTAAGGCACTTGTGGTTGGGTTGTTTGTGATCTAGGCACGTTTACAATCACACAATAGGTAATAAACTCTGCAAACTTAATGAATACAGTTTAGCACAGAAACTGTTATATATTTTATTTACTCCCACACAATAATTTAAAGATTCTGTCTTTCATTGATATTTAATTTTTAGAAATACCATTTACGTCTTGCTGATTAGTTGAAATTTCACTATGCACTATGCACTAATCTACCAATAGATATTGGATAAGTCCATTGGTATAGGTATATGCTTCAGTTAATTAAAGATAAGCAATTTAATTTAACGATTTACTATACTAAATATGTGGCTATATGTATAATTATCAAGGAATTGACATCCTTAATATTCACAACACTTTCTTTAAAAATTCTATTGTCTTCTAATGAAAGCTTTTGAATTTCATCTATTTTGATTATTGCTCCGTAATTAGCTCTGCAATTACATAGAGCATAGGTGAACAACTCTGTCTGTTCATTACGACTTTTATACAGTATGGAAATTAAACGAATCTAATATCTTCGCTATGTAATAAATTAGTTATATTATATGTAATAATGATGATACACATCATTTGCAAAGTTTACACTTCACAAAAGTATTATTACACACTACACACTTTATTAAAGAATGCTAATTTACTTCCACATTTGTACTCTAATTGCAATTGCAACTTTTGCTTTGTGTATATGGTACAGTCAGTTTCGCCAAGTGAATAGAATAGATTGTTCACAGAGCAGGGGTGGAAACTGAATGAAAACCACAACAAAGTCTCAATAATTAAGAAAGTAAGAACTTCAGAGTATGTACTATGTGAAGTTGGTGAGTTATATTAAAGATATTATTACTTATTACGCATTATGCCACTTTTCTTTTAATGTAGCCAGTGAACCATAGACAATAAGACAATACATCTAAATAACTTAATTTTTCAAACTTTTGTTTGTTAACGAACGCAACTTTGCAAAATAGGCATTTCCAATTGTCACATTGATTCTGCTACTCACACTAGCATTTACTCAGCTCTTTTCCTTCCTGGCACAGCTTGAGTATCTATGTACATTACATAGTCCTACCACCAGTGCAAAAGTGCAATCCTAGTCTAGCTTACAAAAATTCTCCTGAGGATCGGAGTTAATACTAATACTAACTTTTTACTCCAGCCATATTTGCGCCTATTCTTGCGACCAATTTATGAATAATGCGAAACACAATCGCTTGATTGCTGTCATTTACTCTTCCACGACCCATTTTAATTGTAATAACTGCAAATAAAGTTTTAGCTTATACTACATACATACTACTACATATTATACGCTTATTACTACGCTTACACTATACGCTAGATATCCCAATAGGGCTTTTCCGTTTTCCTAAGTTTATGTAAGTAGGTATATCTGTATCCATTGCAAAATCTGATAGCATAATACTGTATAGCTTCTAATTGCTAGGACTACTAGCACTGCACTAGCAATAAATAGGTAGAATAGAACATGGAACTTAACTTCGAAATAGCCAAAGAGCATTTTATTAGTTAAACTTTGGCAGAAGTTAAGCAAGTATAAGTTATGGGAATTCCACTCAATTCTGTCAGACTTTGCGGCTTGTGTCTGCAATAAAACATTTGCCATGTTTCGACGTATTTGAAGTTAAACATCCTAAAATCTTATGTATTGTCTGTACTATCAGTTAATACAATAGCAATAAAAATGTAAGTTGAGGTATATTTTATACTTCATAGACAGCAAAGCAATATAATACATAATTACAAAAGAAGATATATTATAACAGTCGAGCATGAGTGGGCATCTATAGTATCAGTATTTAATTGCAGTATTACTGCTGAACTTAAGCTAGGTCACCTGTCTTATGACCTTTCAAAACTGACTAACTATTCATAAGAAAAGTTAAATATCTGTAGATACTAGTGGGGATTGAAGAAAGACATTAAACTGAATGCTGGACTGGAATGAATTTAGTATTAGCATTTGCATACACATAAAAGACAACAGAGGAAAAAATTCTAATGCTGAGGAATTAAGAGACTACTTTGAATATATATTCTTCGGGGTAACTCAAATTCAACTCAAAAGTTTTGGTTTTGTCATGACATGGTCATGTTCGAAGACACGACATAGGTAAACTAGCTAGACACAGAAAACCTGATTTTTCTCACCATTATCATTAATCAATGATGAGCTTTGATTGCCCACTAGTTTCGGTTGGTCAGTCTACGTTGGCTCAGCAAGCGTGCTAAAAGCTCAGCACACATTTAGTACTAATGTCAATAAAAGAGCCAGGTAATCGAGGAGTTGACTACTAAATAGTAAGATATAAAATTAACGGCCAGAATAGTCGAACAGAAAGCAAGCTATAATTCTTTTATCGTACTTGCTAACCTATGTAATAAAGCAAACGACCGAAAAACATAAATATGTGAAGAAGTAGCATAATATGACCCTCTTTTTTCTGTCTGTACGTGCAGCAGTAGTAAGTAGAGAAGGCCCGTTAAGTTAAAAACTCCAAGTCGAGATTTTACATATTATTTTGTTCATCTATCTGAAACTGAACAGTTTATCATATCAGATTCACACACAGCACAGCCCATGTAACACCTAAAAACATATGAGTGGTCTGGTTGGTCTACCTGGCTAACCGCTGCTAATAATGTCAGAAACAGAAATTATTTCCCTCTTTACAGTATGCAGTGGTCCATTCTTTCCATAAATTCCTCAAGTTACTTACTACTATTAAACTACGATAACTAAATAAATACTAACGCCAATATATATCTGTACTATGTACCATATATTTACCGTTTTACCTTCAACATTCAAAAAGAATGAGATAATTTACTGTATTGCTCGATGTTACCATTACTCTCTGATACATACTCTGATCGATCTAACTAACCCACAAGATTAATGCTATTTGAGCAGCCAATTCTATCTCAAGTTCCATATTCCTTACCTATCAAATAAGAATTTAAAGTACCTACTATCCAACATGCAACCCAAAAAGGCAAAACATAACCTTAGGAAAATTAAAAATTGATGAGGGCCAAGGCTCTATCAAATTATCAAAATCAAATAATTATGCTGCGGTAGGTTAGGCTTTTAAATGCGACATGCAACAGTACACTATCGTGTTACACTCTTACACTGCACTGCACATCACCAGACTTTGATAACCCAGCCAGCACAAGATCACATTAAATTAAAAGCATCCTCAATCCCACAACAAGAACATCATTCACTTCACTTCAGTCAAAACACATAACAAAGAAAATGAAATTGTACTACTGACCTGTAGACCTAGAGTAAAGGAATACAATAATAATAATGTAAGAAACCTTTCAAGAAATAAACATCGTAGTAAAATAAAAGGTAAGTAGTAAATAGTAAGTGCACGGTAGGTAACTTCTATATATCTACGCAATAAAACACTGTGCCAAACTTAGCTACCATTATTACCATATACATGCAATAATATTATCACTGCTCTTTAGTTAATAAACTATTTGGCAGCTTAGTTGACTTGGAATTGGCTTGGTATGTATGTATGGCTCAGGATATTACTTACTTATTTCAAACAAGCATTGTTTCGAATATAATATAAATATATGCACCGTCTACGCGAATATTCAATTCAATTCAATTCAAAATATAATTAATACAACTTCAAATTCAGCCTCTGGATTCTTATCTTGCTTATATATGTACATATATTAAATGGAAGCAGCCCATTAGTTAATAATATTCAAACCTTGTCCTCAAGCTTGTACTTTTTGTAGAGATAAAAATGAAAAACGAGAAAGACAATTAAACATTACTGAATGATAGTTAGATAGCGACTTTTAATAACCTAATACACAACGAAACGAGTAAGTAAACAACACACCTTTATCAAAACATTTAATGCATCTCTACTCTTCCCACTTTTTGCATTGATTTGTAATTTACATTTACATACAGGGGAAATTGTTTACCATGTATGAAAGTTAGTGGACTGTATTGTAGCGCACATATTACAGGTAATATTATTGTGTAAAGAGTCAAGTCAGGAAGGAATCTCTTGACTTACGTCGATACCTATACTTCAGCAGAAAGTGTACTAACTACTCTGTAGCATCTAGACATGAATAATTAGCTTATAAAAGCAACTACTTATTATACATATAGTTACTTATAGTTATAGTACTAATTTACTTACACAAGTTACACAGGTATCTGCCGACTGACTGAAGACAGTCCCTAGTACAGTGTCAGAAAGAAGTCTTAGCAGAAATATGAACGTGCAGAATGGCAAACTGCAAAGATGTAAGTAAACCCTAAAGCTCCTCTTCCTCTCCTCATTAATTACAGCGTTGCATGAAGCACCTGATCTGATCTGTGCTATACCCCACTGTGTTCTTTATTTTAGTAAATATTGCAGTTAGTTGTTTTACAAGATGATTTAGAGGCTACTTGCTAAACCGATCCCAAACACCTACTTACCTACTAAACTACAACAGAAGAAAACACAACACATAAATACAGTCAGTCAGTTGTAGTATAGTTCGACTACTAGACCTAAACAAAACCAAACTTATTTATTTTACTTACACTTAACATTTAAAAAATACTCTCTCACTAACTACTTAACGCTCACCGACAGTAGTTAAAGATTCTTCTGTGTAAGTAAGTAACTGAAGCAAGTAGTTAAACTTGCTTGCTAATACAAATAAATATGTAAGTAAGATGATGTTGAAAGTAAGTAAAATATTAACTATACATCATATAGCAATGAGTGGAATTCATATAATATTAGCTTTATCCATTTAATATGTCGACAATAACTACTCACATTATTTAACATGCTGTGTACATTCGTTATTTGCAAATTGTATTGTAGCTATTCCACAGTTCAGTAGTACTAGTAATTATTTTATGTAATTATATATGCTAACGTTAAAATGCAGATTACTATGTATTTACATGCAGCAAGAAGATATGGTTTCATTTCACGTTGTTAGGAAGACTTAACTAAAAGGCCGTAAAATTCTTCGGCTAATGTAAAGTCTTTTTACCTGTGTGTGCTTTATAGTTAGCAGGAATTATATTATACTTATGCGAAACACGAGCCATGAATTTGGAATTTCTACTATGCACTTCTACACTAACAAACCACTTATATGTATACTGTACTGAAATGAAGAGAACAAACACTACAGAATATCTAGACATTTTTTACATTTCAGAACTATTTTATACACAGCCGACACCCACCCTTAATACACCGTACTCATACCCCTAATAATATTCTAGCGACTTGTGAGAGTGCAACTTTCTGTTCACAATGTTGCAGTCATAAGAAAACATCTTGAATTGACAGTTTGTTTCCAAGGTATAGACAGTTAGTCTTTAACAGTACATGTGTAACATGTATGTATGTCTGGCTAAACTGCCACACTACAAATGAACTAACAAGTGTTTCTTGCCTGGTCTGGCTCGGGCTGACAAAAAATGCTTAGCAGCAGCAGCAACAGAACTACAGAACCTAAATATTTAACATCTTTCTATAGGTAGAGATACATATTAAGAATACAAGCGACTAAATGTTTTATTTGTGTGCTAAACATATTAAAGAGTTAAGGAAGGCGCTTGATAATTTAATCACGTACTTCCCTAGACTACTAATTGTGTGTGTGCTATGCCATAAGGGACTCAACTCAACTGACAATGAGTGACTTGACTTGACTCTTACTTGCGTTGGAAGTTTATCTAAACTGAAAACTTTTCAGCATGTTTCTAGTTTCTATGTGCACAACACCTGTATGTAACCGAAACTTAAATATTCATAACGAACGTGAGCGCACTTTAGAAAAAGAAACTACACGTAAAAGTTTTATATACAATATACATAACATACTCTTCCATATTCCATAGCCGTAGCACTAATAATTAACACAATAGGTAGCAAGAGCAACATGGAGTGTCTCAGGTCTCAGCAACATAATTATATACTACGATATAATGTTATGCAGGTATTAATAGTACTTTTTGGCTTATTAGAAGGCTATTAAAATTAAATAGTTTCCTTTTAGTACCTTAGCAATAAAACTTGCAATATTAATGATGGATTGTAAACTAAAGACAAGTAAATAGTTTTAGCATTAACTAGCATAACAGTAGGGATTTACAATAAGTCAGTATTCAGTATCAATCCACATCATGATGATAAAGCAATCATAATCCTATAAGTAGGTATATTACGTACTATATTTTACATACCGTATGCTTATGCTGTGCACAATTGCACATCCTATAGCATATTTATACACCTACTTTTAACTTTCAGCTACTAGATCATGAAATAAAATACGACTCACTCTCTTCCAACATTTTTTAGTTTTTGACACTAAAAATCCTAGTAAGTATAACTAACTAAATAGGAACAATTTGTTTGCCGAGTTAAAAACTGCAGTTAATAATAATACTTACCACCATGAAACAGATTTTATCAACTTTTCCCTTGTCTGATAACAACACAACAATTCAGTTATAGTTACTTACTTCCAATCCAATAAAACATTTTTCTGACGATTCTATTCTATTTAGAATTTGTTGTAGTTGTAACGTGAGTTGAGTGGGTAAGTATTATACTCCCTTCGCCTCATATTAAAATAACATACCTACTATAAATACGTAGAATGTAATATTACAATTACAACTTTGTTTTATTATACCTTGGAATTGGTTTGCATTGCTATTTAACTAACAAACGTTAACGTAAGGCTATATTTAATATGGTTGCTGCTTTCCTTTATTACCCTACATTAGACTACACTCTAAACCTTATTGTAGTAAGCATTTCTCTATATAAATATGTGGTTGGGCTTGGATATTCACTATCTCTACAATAACTACAAAAACTCAAAAAAACTAACTTCAATTCCAATTCCAACCGTGTAGGTAACGCACAAGTACACCTAAAAATGCCTTTTAATTCATGCTTTTAAAGCACATAATATTGCTGATAGCACAGCTAGGCCCCATTCAATTTCATATGAGTAATAACAATAACACTAATGTATAAAATACAGATAACAACCATTTTATTTTCGTTGTCTTTTCTATGTAATACTCTTTAGAGGGATAGATAAGGCTACTTGATTTGGACTGTTGAGGTGATACCTAACACATGGGAGTGGGTTAGTTAGTCAATTGAGCAGTGAGTCACTACTTAATACTTACATACATTAATAAAGTGTAAACTGGGAAGTTGATATTGTCCCTATCTATCTAAACCATCCAGAACAAACGATTTTTTGAAAAATATACAGAATATACAAATATTTGTATTACTACATATATCAACTACCGTATTTGCAATCTTGTAAATGTTCGCTCAATTTTTATAAATCACACATAAAAAATTGTACATATTTGTCTTAATCGAAATTGTACCACAAAATTCTACAAATATTAGAAACAAACTAACGAAAACACAAAACCTACAAAGACAAAGATGAATAAATTCACACTACAGTTATAAATAATATGTTCGTTAGCCTTTACCATCAGATTGATAAGATTGATTTGACAAAAAAGTTTCACATAGTATCATTAGTTGTATTTGTTTCCGTTTTGCTAGTTAGTAGTATACATATGTAGTGTATACTCGCCACATATAACTAACAACCCCCTGATGATAATAATGTGGAGTAGTAGAGTTATAAATTATCATAAGACATTTGTAGCAAAATTATCTGCAGAGATCTCATCTCATGACTTCAATCCTCACAGTACAGTAGTCAGTTAATAATATGAAATACAGTAGCAGCAGCAGCAAAAACAAATATTATACGCTAGAGTGATTATTACAATTGTTAGTAGCAATAATAGGAGCTGAATATCATTCCAAAGAAAGAGCACGATTTTAACACCATTAGATCCAGATAATATCAACTAATTTCCGACCGAGTACTGTAGGTGCCAACATTCACAGCATTTTGGTGGAAAAGTTGCATGCACTGCACTTTGCTCTTAGTTATATTATCTGTAGGTACATATGAAAAATATAGTCAGATTCTCCATTCGTCTCGTATTGTAAGTACTAATTTGGAAGAAACATGTGTAAGTCAATCCCAGTAACTTGTACTAGCCACAGTATAAACTCAAACTGTAAATTTACTAATTAACAGGCAATTGCTATGTAGTACTATATTATTGAGCATTGAGCCAATGATAAATACCTTACTCTAGTTTTACACTATCTTTGTTTGGCATTTTGTGGCGTTCTACATGTAACCTCTACAGATACAATACACTTGAATAATAATATGAAATAATACAGGACTCCATGTTACAATGTATTATCCGAAATCTCTGAAATCTGAATCACGATTAGAGGAACTCTGATTAAAAGCTATGTTTAGTTGAGTTTGAGTTGAGATAGCTTACGTTAGAAAACTACTAGGATTTAGGATTCACTAATAATATTGCTTATATCTATCATCAGAGACAGCTTATTGCATCCGTGGTACAGTAGTGCTCTGAGAATACACTTAAGTCGATAATAATACGGAAATTAAATTCACACTGAAGATTACCTATATAGAGATTTGAAAGCACAACGCAACGGTGCGGTAGATTAGGGAGGATGATCTGGACTGGAATTGTTTTATACTATTATGTATGTACTGTACTATGAATGAGATGAGAAACAGTTATATTTAAATATGTACCTAATGGATTGGTTGGAGAATTCGCGCACAACAACAGCAATAAAAACGAACGTTGTATATTGTATCTAATAGTATGTATGTAATTGTAATTTCAGTCTGAAGCTGAACTTACGTGATGTGATGTGAACGAATGCTTAAATGAGAGTGTTTGAAAAGAGACTGATTCGATTCCAACTTCCAAACACAAGCGACTCATGATCATGTATGTAATCACATTCTCATATCATACATACAAAATACAATGTTAAATTTATGCATCCCAAATCCCAACCTAACATGTAACATGTAACGTGTAAACGTAAGCTGCCTTTTACCTAAATACAAAACAAGCAAGAAAGTCACACCATAAGTACCACAATGCAAAAAGATAGGATATTATGGGCTAGGCTGGGCATGCATGGCATGGACTACTAACTATTATGTACCTACTATCTACCAGCATGTTATTCGTCAGAATCCACTACCTTTATATACTGTAAATGAAGTCAACCATATTACTATATTAAAGATATTATTATTACAGGATAATTGCATTACGAATATGGTTGGCTTTTGGGATTATAAGTATTGTATACAACCAAAACACAAACAATACGGTAATCTAGCTGAATGCAATTAATATGATGCATACAAACACAATACCATACAGTACAACATCAACGAATGCAGATAGGTATCTCTACTAATCCAAAATCCAACCCAGCCAGTTCAATTTTGACGTTCAAGTGAGTCGTTTGTAGTTTTCTGTGTCTCCCTAACCGTTCATCTTATCCTTAGCCTTTCTACGAATGCGAATGTAATTTACAATTTACACTTACACACTCACCGTCTGCTAAGATATCAACAGAAAGATGAAAGGCAACACACCAAGATGTTTATTTCCTCTTCACGACACAAGGGGATCCCCAATGAATTACTTTCGTGATTTTTAGCGACCAAACCCTATAGAAATAGGAAAAACGCAATAATATTACAATGTGCTAATTGTAAGTTTACTTTTTTAAGGCAGACTGAAGCAGATGAACTCTTATACAGGGTGATGCGATCTTATTTAAGGAAGGAGATGTTGAGGGAGAAGGAGTCGTGATTTAATTCTTATAGCTCTGAGAAATATCACACCGATTTTTACCAGGCAAAGCGGGACACGCCTGTTGTGTTCCTTATGAAAATTCACAGATTCTTGTATGATTCCTCTTTCAATTCAACGTAATAGTAAGTAGTGGGAGCCAAAGCCACAGCCAACTCACTGAGTTACATAATATTCTATAAATTCTGTGTACCTATCCACAACTAATACCTAACTTCCGACAGTTCTAACGAATTCTAAAGTATAAGTGAAATCAGCGGCGTTAAGCATCTATGAAGTCTCCCAGTTTTCCTGTTTGTGTTATTTACAGCAACTATCCTAGGGCTGTGTGCCCTAGTATGCATTATTAAAGTTCCTAACTCACTCTACTTAAATCCTCTCTAAGTTGGTATTGTTAGTGCTTATGGATACATAACGTAAAACGTAACGTATTTAAGTACAGTTTGCAGTTTGCACAGTAGACGTAGGATTAGTAGGATAGAGCATACATATAAGCAAAATCTAGTCCACCAATTACAATTCTATGGCGATGCGATGGCTTACATTATATTATGCGCAAAGTGTAGCGAATACATCACTCTCTTAATACAAAAGTAGCTACATCTTCCATATCTTTATATTATGTAGATATCTGTCTCTTACTGCACTGCATAGCTCACCATTGCATACCAGTTGATAACTTGATGTTGATAGGTAGTATTAGTACAGTACAGTAATACAGATATAATATCCAACCAAGTACCAAGCTTCAGACAGTCTTCCGTTCAGCGTTTGCGAAAAAGTTCGCACGTCAGATCTTATATGCAAGAGTTAGTAGTAGTAGTAGTGCACCACATAGTTCCAATTCATACGGAAGTTGAACTAAAAGTAAGTATTGAACAATTGCCAACTAAACTTCTCTCTTTAATTTTATGTGATGACGACTCTCGTTCGCCTCGTCTTCTGTTTAGTATGAACCAGCTTCAGCTTATCCTCCCAACCAAAACACCGTCATTCTCATAGGACTCATACATATATTATATTATACCTATGAAACATAAAACATCTTCATTCTCAAACTGTACAGTACACATGCTGCATAAGTACAAAGTACGCAAAGCATCTCTGTCTACGAATTCTCATCTAGGCAAATGGAACTACAGAGTTCTAAATTAGCATTCACGATGCTATGTTAATATTCGCTTACCATGTCATACTGCAGTACAGTAGACAGTAGTACAAAAGTACAGCAAATAAATACCTTGATCACCACACCACAAAATTTTTCCTTCTATTTACACGACATACTACTTACAGCTTATTAGCTATTCTCATTACTGTACATGCATCAACCACACCTCTACCACTATACTTAAAATGATCTAAGCTTAATGATATTCCGTTGCAGCCATACATTTCATTCAAGTGTTATACTAGTCATACTATGATATAGGGAGTGTCTGTCCAATATATCTCGGGCTGTGTCGGGCTATGTAACCGCAAGTAACAGTGACAACTATCTTAAATCAATTAAAACAAATAATCAGTTCAGTAATTAATTTTTCAGGTTTTAAAGAGATTAAGAATCTTAAATAAATGCAAGCCACATTACATCTGGGATCCTGAATCACGACGGAGAAAAATTATTATGTATTACACAGCTATTGGAAATGTACTTGGAATTCTATAGGGAAATTACGCAAAATTCATACATATTGCGCATACTATACATTACGTAAGTATATGTCATATGTACCTATCTATACAAAACAAAACAAGGATAACCGATATATCCATACCATAAGTACTTATAGTACACTACTACGTTGCAAAACTAATCAATTAATTGATTTAGGTAATTCTCACCCTGATAAAATGCAAACTTTACAAACTAACTACGCTACAGGCTACACTACTAAAAATAATTTCCAATATTACCCATATAACAACTGGAAGATTTATATACATTATTTATTATTTCCATATTCATGTCAAATAACATTTCAAAAACCCAAAGTTTCAGCTAATATTATATAGATAGAATCATAATTTAATTAGTTACTATCACAGTAACAGATAAGATGAGTTAGATAATAGATATAGATAATGACATAATAAATAACTAAACGCATGGATGGAGGTATGTACTCTAAGTACAACCTAAATGTAATTACATTCAGATAAATGTATAGATGGATGTATAACTGCATATGCGTCTAATATAAATATCCTCAATAAAAAAGTAATCACTCTATAGGACACGTAAATTGACGTTATGCTACAAAGGTACCTCAGGGAAATCTTGAACTAATAAAATACACTATATTTAACACTGTACGGCAATATCCTCATGCATGCACTACATAACTCTACCCGAACCATTTCTCTTTTTCGTATGTATTTCAGTTCCTGGGAGACCGAAGACCGTAATGCTATTATAGCGTACAATCTTTGAAAGTTCAGAGATGCTATGTACATCTTCAAGCCCGGAGTCAAGGAGCTAGATTCCTCAGCAATTTTGCAGATTTTGGCGATATACTATATGGCGAAAATCAATATTTAAATCATTGCAACTGTAACTGTGCTGGTATATTAACGACAACGATCATTTTGGGGTTTAATGAGGTTCCTCTTTAAAAAATATTAATGTTTAAATATCAATATAAAATTCAAACTATTTACTACATAATATAATACTTATAGGCGTCAAAAATATCAATCGCAAAATAAATCTTCACGAAGATTAACTGTAAATACTGATAATTAGAGTAGAATTATATCTTAGTATCTTAAACAGCGACCTACGCCAATCCATCAAAAATAATAATTTAATATGTCAAAGACTGTTACTGTTGTGTAGACGTAGAAGTGTAGAGACAAGCAATATTATAAAATTAAGTAAAACAAGTAATACTTTTATTGCTTTGGGAAACTATCATATAAAAATCTGAAATATGATCCTGAAGTGTTGCTATGAACGAAATGAACGTACAGTACAGTCTGTGGGGTTCATACACAGATTACAAAACATTTAGTTAATTGGTAGACAAATTATGAAAAGAAGAATTATAAGATAAAGAGAACTATCTCTCGTTTTGCCAATACCGTTAACTATAACATCAATTCATTAATGCTAACAAACTATAAGCAAACTGCATCAAAGTTAAATTGTAACACATTTTCCGATTCCCTTCCGTTTAGTACGTTGTCTAAATTAGTGCCACAGCAGCAGAGAAATTGCATTCCATAAAACACCCTTTCTTTATAGCGTTAGCAATCACACACTTACGTAGCTACAGATGCAATTGGAATTTGCCATGCAAACTGATCTTCCAAAAGATGAGATGAGTGCACTGAAAGGAAGGACGAGCGCTAGCTTTTTAGCTTACTCGTCTCTCCTAGTTCTTTTATTACAAATAAAGACTCGAAATATTCAAATGTATGCAGATCTTTTTGTACAAAAGCTGTCTATTCCTACTATGTATGCTTAGAAATTCGCCCAAAGAAACTCATTTCGAAGCTTTAAGCGTTTCTATTTCATTTTTCGGCATCGCTTTCGTATGTATAACTTACAGTCAAAGGATTGTTTTACCTTTTGCGTGTTTTGTTCGTATCTGCAGAAATTCCATGTTAACAGAATAATGGCATAAAATAAAGTTTCTGCTAGGCTAAGCTGCATCATATTATAAATGCACACTTTAATATAATACATAATACCGATATAAAACATATTATTGCTAACTAGCTAGCGTAGCAGCGGCATTTATCATGTTATCATTCCTCTTTTATAATGCGGTACTGCACAGTGAGTGAACAGAGCACTGCACCACAAAATCATAGCATTACATGCAAAGAACATCCTTAAAACATATAATATTTCGTTGACTTTTCAGCAGATATGGATATAATTCACTTATCTGAACCGTTGGCCGTTTGGACATTTTCTAATAACAGGAATTTACCAGACAGACTGCCTACAAATATTATATGCATTTTAAATGTAACAGTGCAAGTTGAGAATAATACACTGCCTACTGCTTTTCTGCATTTCTTATCGCTGCCCTTTCTTAATCTAGTTCAACATTCACAAGAAGCATCAATCTTATATCATATTACGCTTTTAGGAATGTGTGCAAATGAGAGATCCACAATAAAAGTTTCTACGCCAATAAAAGCTCAAGTATATTCCCTACAACGGAAATTAAGTTTTTGTAGTTTCACTCACAAAGTTTGCCATAATGTGGGTTGCTATTGATTTACATAAAATTAGTATTAAAGAGACCTGAAAAAGGGACTGTGAAAAAAGGCTAACCAAAAGAATGCAACTAATACAAGAACATCTAGGTTTACATCCTCATACATTTTAACATTAAATCTACTAGGTCTTTGTCTAAAAGATATGAACAAGAGAACAAGAAAACGTTACTCATCGTCAGACAGATGCGCAATACATGCATTTGTATTGCATCTGATTCTGATCTGATCAGCATTCATTTATTAAGGAGCTTGTCTCCTTTATGAATTTGTTGTATCTGTCTGCCTGTCCGCCTGTCTGCTTGCGGTATAACTCAAAAACGGTTTGAGATATCGACTTCAAAATTTTCAGGATAGTGTATTGAGGTCCTCCGCAGACACCATTGAAAAATGGGGTCAACCGG
This sequence comes from Tomocerus mixtus, assembly GCA_034694165.1. Taxonomy (NCBI): domain Eukaryota; kingdom Metazoa; phylum Arthropoda; class Collembola; order Entomobryomorpha; family Tomoceridae; genus Tomocerus; species Tomocerus mixtus. Next base: position 76,191 of record JAQFYC010000068.1, on the reverse strand, counting down.
ACCCACCCTCTCGGAGTTATGACCCCGCCCCCTCTTACTGCAAGTTACATGTTGGTCCTCAGACTCTCAGACTACTTGTATCGGATGTTTCACGTAAAATTAAGTTATTCATTCATTTCTATTTACATTTTGATTTGATTCGCTCATTGTAGGGATTCTACATTTTTCAATTATTAAGCTCTCCTTTATGTGAATGGAATGTATGTCTTTATGTCTATCTGTAAACGATTAGCAATGATGAGCACAATGATTATCACAGTGATTTTCACTATTGACAAGCGCCTTTTCTACAACGTTTACCATGGTTTATTGGTTTTGGTTATGGTCTGCTTCACTGCTTCATTCTGTGAATATTTTTTGTTATCGCGTTCCGTTATGTTCAGGGTAAAGTCAGTAAAGTGTATTAAAATCGTTATATTATTAATATAGATATGAATATTAAATAATTTAGAGCTTATTTTCAATGCATAGATTCGCGGACTAATAAGCATTAGAAACGGTTGTTATAAAACTCATAAACAGGAAAAATAGAACTGATTAAGGATTAATCACATAAATATAGTTAGCAAAACTACACTACAACAGTATTGCATAGTAATGATGAGAGCCAAGTTTAGTTTGCTGGAAGAAAATCAAATGCTAATTAGCTAATTATGCACCATACCATAATTATTTGTGGTAAATTATATGTTTGCTTCTACATACATTGGGATTCGTGTTATCTATCCACTACAACTGAATTCCCACCTAAATAGCAACATAGCAACGAATCACATTCATTTCAGTGGATTAATTTTGTTAGTTGAAATGGACAATAACGTCCCTAATCGCACCAATCGGTAAATACATATTTAGTATATCCGCGACTATATATTTTGATTGGAATGCAAATTAAACATGAGTAGCTGGAGTTAAGTCATTTACAAGTTAACAGACTTGGCAAAACTAAAAATTAAAATAATATTGATATTCCAACATGGCATATCCATTAAAATAATATTACTTACACTGCAGTACATAACATCACATCGTTGTCGCTGCAATTATATACCAATACGGTAGATTTTCTTAATGAATGTATAGTTGTATATTACTCTGCCTTCAGAAATAATCATTCAGCGTAAAATGCATATAAATGTAATAAAGTTATGCACAAAATGTGACGAAGACTCCACTTCCCACTCAGTACCTTACATAATACTACGCTACTATGCATACCCACACAATAATTATCCCAGTAATCCCAGTTATGCACAGGTGTGAGCGACAAACCATATCTGAATTTACAACTTCAAACAAGGCCATGCAAAAGAGTGACAGCACTATGTTACTATATACAATTATTATTTATATATTATACAGTAATTATACTTTGACAGACAAAACTTTCAAAAATTATAAAATTGAAATATGAAACTGTATAACGCGGTATCTTGGAATTTATTTAGAATATTATAAAGACAAATAAACAGACATTAACGCAAATAGAAAAAGTATATATTATGGAAGATGCAGGGAACATAAATAATAATTTCTACAACCTTTCATATATGCGCATAGTTGCTGTATTCATTAAAATGAAATTAGTGAAAAGCTTCATAAATCATTTAGACTTTCAACACCACGGTTCGGTTTAATGTCTATAAGTATGTATAAATAGTCTTCTTCAAATAGAATGACGCTAATACTATTTTTATGCATTAATAGGTATTTAAACTGGTATGAACGTACATTGCAGTTGTCATATATCTTTACATCAAGAACAGCCAAATCTAAGTATAACTAGCGTGGCGTTATTTTCAGTAAAATTGATATGTATCAAAGAATAAGGAACATCCTTGCCCTTGAAACGGGATTTGACATTATACACCGCAAAAATAAAATAAAATATTAAAAACAGTCAAATCTTAGTTTGTTTTTAAAAAAAGGCTATCCCCTAGGAGGATAGCCCTTTTTTACCCATTAGGAGGATTCCTCCTAATGGGGTGCCTGCGATGTCATGGGGTAAAATGTCACATCCCCTTGAAATTGCCGAAAAGTACACATAACTTATTAGCTATCAGTGTATCAGAGACTAATCTTTAACTTCCACACACACAACCAGATTTAACACGGGTCACGGGGGATCTAAAAAGTGTCACTTAAACTCTCTGCCATTGTAAATTGGGATGCTAGCTAAAGGCAATACATTTTGAAAGATCAAACTTTTTTATAATGAATTAAGTATGCTTTTGCAAAACGATTGTATTGTTTATTTATATATAATAGACAATTTCCTCTTTTGAGGTAAGTTACATTGCCATATTAATTTGGCTATTAATTTGTTTTCTACAACAACTATTGTTTCAGCAATAATGGGATGCTTTCAAACTTCGAAAAATATATATCTCACATAAGTACTGGCTGGCATTTACTATTAAACCGTAAATCGGCATAATCGAAAATGCTTAAGTGCAGTCTGCGTTTGCATTCTATCACAAAAATCAACGATTGTTTATTTGGCACTACGTAATGTAGAATGACTTAGAAACAGATTCTAGCGAAACTACAAAATTGGCTGAATTTGCCACAGCTAATCGCTAAAATATTTATCTGCTGTAAGTAAGGCCCAGATATGTATTTGAGGGTCAGGATGCAATGCGCTAAATTTCATTATTTCTTGTCAACGGTTTTAAAATTTTAATGCGCTAAAAGCCTTTTGCAAATATGTATTCCAAATTGTTGGTATTTGTATTTATAACAATACTAATACTAATTATCGTAAATGTATACAATTTATTTACGCATGTAAGAATTAATCTTACTTTTCAGTCAAAATGCACCAATTACTGATATCACATCACTAGTTAGTACTATTCGTCACTCGGCAGATGTTAAACACAATTTAAAACGGACGATTTTCCAATTCCAACATTTCTGACCTAAAAATACAAATGTAAATATTTCCAACTACCTACTGACTGACGAAGACTATTGCATCATTGCACAGCCTTGTTATTGGGATTGCTAAAAACGTAGAATACTAGTTTGCTCTAAATATTTGAGGATTGTTCTCGCCAAATATTTAAGTTGCAAATGACACAACCGACAAAACATTTTACAAATATTTATTTAGCTACAAAGAAAAGTTGTTTGCTCAACACTCAAGAGATAAAACAAAAAAGCTAACTCTCTTTCATCCTTTATCATTTTCACGTCACTTGGCAATCTAGTACAATCCACTAAATATTCAATTCGCAAATATTTTGGTTACTAACAAGTAGTGATTAAACAATGTTGTTCCTATATATGATAATGAAGAATGACAAATGATGAATCCTATTGGCATACTTATCTTCGCTTCCTCTTTCTCTCGAAAATGTTTACCACGTACTAGCTACCAGCTACAAACCCGCATTTTAATTTTAGCCTTTCAACCTATTACTGATTACTCGGAACGCTTAGAAAATATCGGAAAAATGAATACTCCATGCTTACTTTTAATATGTTTTCGGATTCTTCATAGCATATGACTCCAAACTTGAACCCAGTTTACAAGTAGATATTTGCAGCGTATCAAAAACTGAATTGAATTCAGAATTGGAGAACCTGGTCTGACCAAACACAATTTTTAATAAATACTTATTTAAAGGTACACTTGTAATTTATGTTACTTTAATGTCAATAATTTCTGTGGGACCACAATTAAGTATAAAGCAATTTTATCATGTAAATGTCTGATATTTTGACATTTGCTTTAATGTTTAACAAAGCTGCTAATAAATCAGTTAGTTTTAAGTGTTTGCTGGATACCAACCCAGTGACCAACTGCCAACTACGGTCAATACCATAAGGCACAAAAACAAAACGTTTTATTTCAATTGGCAACTTATACCTAAAATTATCTGGTAACGTAACACTAAAAAACTTTTAACTTTAAATCTAAAAATTCAAAAACGGTTGGAATACTGTATTATTGATCCTGTTTTGTTTCTAATTCAATTTGAATTTGAGCTTACGTTTGTTGTAGTTTATTATTTGATAATCTGATGTGTGAATCAACAATCAAAAGTCTCAGTTTATTATCAATCGCTATTTAGTATTTGTCTATTTGGTTGGCAGTTAGACATTAGAGTTATAAGTAGAAGCCAGGTGTTATTATTGCATTGTGGTCTTGTGGTTGTCGTTTGCAAATTAAATCCTGTGCAACTGTTTACGAACAAAATGTTATATTTTCACATGTGCATTGAGTGTAGGTCATAAAATTTGACAGTGAACAATAATATTGGCTTCCTTATATACGAAGGGTAGTAGAGCACACACAAAAGGAAAGCACAACCTACAAACAACAAAATAATATTAAAATTAGGCTTAATAATTGTAAAATTTGATGTTATTGAAAGTTCAAGTTGTTCAATGTCCGTTCAGGACTGGAGTCTACAATGTACTGTAGTTCTCTTCTGTGCTAGGCAATGTACTGTACTCGGGAACTATCGTCTTCCAATTATTATTCTCATTCTATGTAGGTATATGTATATGTTAAACAAATAGTGTTATATTAAGTATAGTGATGTATATTCTCTTATGCTTTTACGCATAAGGTAGTTACTTGTATTTTGTATAAGGGTCGTTGAAGCATGGATGTAGATGTGCTACATGGAGACAGTATAAAAAAATGTAGTCTAGAAAAGGGAATTCTGCTGAACACATAGAAAGCTTATAGCTGCTGCTATGCTGGCTGGTATGGTGTAGTAGTAGTACCTTTACCAGTAGACCAATATAATAATGTCTGGGAGTTGGAGGAGTTCGAGTGAGTGAACTTATAACGTCAGTTTAATACCCAGGCAAGTCAATAATGAACAGAACACAACAACCACGCACGAAGAACAACTCCACAAACCCTCAGAGTGCGCAGAGGCTACATCTATGAGTTGGGCTCTTCGGCTTTTATGTCTTGTACAAAAGTTACCAAAATCACTATTTTATCGGTTTTCTTATGATTATGATCAGATCACCATTCGGCATTCACCATCACATCACCGTTTGTGAATTCTAATCAGAAACACATCTAGGATATGACCACACCAGGTAAAAGATCTGAAATTGATCTGGGTAGCTAGAATTACGACTACGCGTATCACGATCACGAACATAGACTAAAAGCGTAAAGCTCATACAGGGTTATACAACCTTGTTTGTGTACCTTTTTGCGCAGTTTATTTTCCTACATGTAACTACGTGTTTGACGCATAAAATTTAATTTAGCTTGTATGTAATTAATAATGCTATGAAAAATATATAGGCTTTTTGAATGTGTAGAATCATAATTAAGATTTTGACTATATGGAAGGAGTCAAGATATTTGCAAATGCATGCATGCATTTGGTATCTTGTGCACAAAGACTTAAATTAAGATAAGTTATTGCGCAATCTTCCTGATATTCTGTAGAGTGGCAGTGGACTACTAGGGTTAATTTGCACCGGGAAATATAATTAACATCATACGTCTATCTGGAAAACGGCGACTTATAGCATAATATTTTATGATGTAGGTCCTAGGTTAAAATGACCAAACATTCACCGAAGAAATAAAAATGTCGTCATATGTGTTGTCTTTAATCGCTTCAAGTAATTGCACAATTGTGAAAATGTGTCCTTTACCATGCCATGCATGAAGCAAAATTGCTATTTTAAAGACACCAGTCATATAGCTATCACTTATCATACAAATTAAATACAAGATCAACTTTAAACGCAACATACATTAAATTTTAAATAAGCACGTACATATCTGAAGCTAGGTGGTTTCCAAAGTTCTTTTAACAATTGATTTTGGAATAAATCGAAATCAGGAGTGCCCATGTGGGGTGTTTTGAGATTTTTGAAGAATCTAACATTGGGCATTTCTAAAAAAATCATATAACGGAGCTTTCACCTCAGTGTGGGCAAGCATTAAGCATTTCTATATTTTGGATAAATATTTGGATGATAGGATGGAACCTTTAGTTGACATTTTTTTAAATTGTGTATGAAATGAACTTTCTGGCTTAAGTGATGTTAGCTGCTGAAGAATTGACGGTAAAAGTAGAGCGGTATTCGGATGCGTAGATGCTGACTGACTGCTGAGTGAAAGCGATTTGGGTCGCTTGGATCGGATGCTGTTCAAACGGAGGCTGGCTGCCGGGCAAAGGAACAACTTACATGTAAGTGTAAGTATTTACTATTGATTTTGTTCTCTAATCGGTGTTTTAGTGTGAAAAGGAACATGCTACATAACAAAGTTGTGCAAATTTGCCTAAACACTGAAAAGATAAGAGAAGGTTAATATTTTTAGGTATCGTTTGAATATGTGGTTGTGTTAATAGCACTATGTTTTAAGCATTAATACAAAAAAAGATTTGCGTACTGGATACGTGAAGAGTGAAAGTGAAAAAGGTGACATAAAAGGTGACATACATTTGTCGGTTTTATCAATTTTACAATTAAAAATATACACCAGGATGAGGATTTAGTAAAAATTATAGAAAATTAGCATTACATTTTTACATTGATTTAAACTCAGCAGAGTAAATAGGTGGTGTCTATTCGTGTGGTAATGTTTATATTTGTGTTGCGGCTCGAAAGACTTCCGTTTTAAAATTGTAGCGTAAAGCGAGCTTAACATTAAAGGTTTGCCCTACCACTAGAAGTTAAATACATTTACTATTTTACTGTACTAATGATCGGCACGCTACCAGAATTCTCAATAAATATACACCGGAAAGAGGGCTTTTCGGCTCATTAGAAGTAAGCCGATAATTCAATTCCAATGGCACGTGACACTGACTAGGAAAGAATGACATTATAATTACAATCAGTTAAAAAACAAAAGTGATACCTAGAAAAATGCAGATACATAGTAATTTGTTTTTAATGCTTCTTCAGTATATGAAGTGTCTTATTAGTAGTACACCTACATAGCCGTGAATTCTGCCTTCAAGCCAATAATGCTTATAAATAAATATAAAAAATATAATTTGTAATTGTTAGAGTCGCCAAGTTTTTGTAAGATCTAGTCTGCCTTCTAGTATCTATGATTATAGTTTTCTGAAGATTTAAAAGTGAGATATTGAGTTAAATACAGATATTAGGTTTAGCCTATTCTATACTCCTAATACCTATTGAAATGTTTATTAACGTTTTGAGTTCTATTTAAGCTATTTCAAGCGTTATTTTATATAAGTAAATGTTTTATGACTACACTGCAATGCAATTGACTCCTAAACAGTTCTCATTATAGTTTTCTAACTATTGATTATGCTAAAATTAATTTTTATTATTAATTTTTATTTTCAGCCGGTAGAATGTGTGGATGTATAAATGACATACCAAAATAAATATAAACAACCGGTTTCATGCATAACTGAGGAATAACAACTGAGATTTTTAGTGAATCTTTTGCTGTTTTGGCCTTTGGCCATCACTATCATGTAAGTCATATAAAAATTAAGTTGAAATTAACACTTAGATTAAAATATAGAGCGTACATTTACAAACATAAATCATTTATTATGAGTACAGTAACTTAATGATCATTCATTTTTTAGTGGAAATGGCAGCAGAAGAGACTGATGTAATTCAACTAACTGGTGATTTTCATTCCTTATACCGCACATTCCATTTAAAGAAAAATGAAAAAAAGCAATTACAAAGACGAGAAAGGTCACGGCCGAGGAACAGACAGAAAACCAAAGTACTCGTGAGTAATTTTATTTAGCTAACTAACTTCATATGTGACAAGTCTTTGAAATCATTTATTTTTACTAGCAGTCGGATTCTATCACCACTACGCTCCCGATTTCTATGCCGAAGATTGAAGTCTTGGGCAACTGTTCCATTTTTGCAGCATATGCCTGCGTTAGACAGGTTAGAAAAATACGCTAAATATTTTAAGCAATATCTACTGAATGAATATCTTAAATGTGATTTCTATACGATTTTACAGATAGTCTTAGAATTCAATTTTGCTGACTCTTGTCGAAAATGGCTCATTCCTTTGGAAGACACTGACGCTGAAAACGACAATGCGGGAGAGCGACAGTCGTCCCCTGTTCCCCTCCCAAAAGTATTAACTTTTTTACTTTCCTCGTCATCTTCATGCATAGAAAAGTTGTTTGTTCACAATTTGGGTTTTATGAATTTAGATTGTTGGAATCGGATTAGAAGGAGTTTTTCAGTTGATCCAAGAAAGCCATTCTTTGCACCCAGCTGTCTGTGTAAAGGCTCTGGATGCTTTGCTCAATATTTTGGAATGTCAACATCCGCAAAGTTTAAAAAAGGAGCCTATCCCTGTAATAGGTAAATGATTAGTTTATCAAAACGATTGAGTTATTATTAATTATTGAATTCCTTCCATTTTTTATTTGAAAATTTTGTATATGATGATGTATCCTAATCGATGGTAACTTTAATCGTTATTTTTCAGATTCCATGTTTACCATGCTTTTAACCCTATCCAAGTATGAAGATAGTGACATTCCAAGCTCAAGTAAAAAAATACCTACAAGTTCCAGTCAGTTGTCATCATTGGCTACAGCGTGTCTTATTAGTTTGGCAATAGCTCGAGGAGAAACTAAGTCAATGCTGGAGGCCATCGCTTCTCTCTTCATGTGTCGTGATTCTCTTGCTAGTCAAGAATTAAAAGTAAGAAACATTTTTGATTTGTATTGAATTGTAACACAACAATTTATGGGTAGTGATTAATACTAGTAATTGTAATGTTTGTTTGCGTTTTTTAGAATCCTGATGTTCTAAAGTCACTTCAACGTAGTACACAGGCAATTCTAGTCGGCCGTCCTGTTCTTCCTCAGTGGCTTAGTCATGGCATTCCTCAAAACTCCTGCATCGATTCATTTCCTATTACTTTTCCACCAGGTAATAAATTTTCCAATAATTTGTATTTCCGTATTTAGGCTTATTTACCAAAATAAATTCATTGATTCATGAGTTTCTTTACCATTGTATTTGCAGATCCACCTGGCTGTGTGTTCAGTGCCAAAGCTTTGGCATCGGATGGACGCTACCTTTTCCTACACTGTTCTAGAGGCTTATTTAAAATTGGTTCTGGTTGTTTTGGAACCGTTAGAGGACGAATTTATAGTTCTAATACTACATTCCATTTATCAGAAAAAGTTTGGTTAGGTTGGGCAAAAGTAAGTCTTGTATTGTTATGATTAATTCCACCTAAAGAAATGGAAATTGCGAAACACTGCTAGATAATAAATAACTAAAAAATAACTTTTTGATTTATATTTTTTAGAATAAGCTGTACTACCGAGTTTTGAATCCTGTAGATAATAAACTGCATATATTAGAGCAGAGTACTCTAGAAGTAAAAGAAATTGTAGATATTTCAGGGGAGACAGCTGTAACGATGTTTTCTGATGGTGTAAATATAGGAATGATTTTGCCTTCTAAAGAGGTATGAATGTAATGTTACCAATGTATACTTATGCTTACTTACAGGTCAACTAATTACAATTTATTGTACTCTTAGGATGGTTTCTTGGTTCGGACGATGTGTACTGAATCGTATACTATGGAATCATTGAACGAATTTAATTTGAGACTTGTAAGAAAATCTGTCGAGGTTGCAGGCCCTTGCCCTTGGGACAGTGATAGTGTCTTGAGACCAATAATGACTGGAGTTGACGATGATGTGGCTACTATTACTGCTGGGAAGGATTTTGCTCTATTGCGTACTCAACATGGACGGGTAAGTATTTTATGTTCTACCAAGCAGTGTAAAATAATATCCTTTCAATAAACATATTCCCTGTGTGAGTTGAGTCATTTCATTCTTGTGGATTATTTTTTAGATATTGTACTGTGGAAAGGGTGCGAGTTTAGGACAAAAATCAGGCATTGCTAAATGCTCGAAGTGGCTTGAGCTTGGTCTTACAAAGTGTCCGAGATTTGTACAATGTGCTGTTGGACACGAAGGAATTCATGCGTTACTCCTTGCAGAGGATGGGACGGCGTATTTTGTCGGAACCCCTAAACGGGGTGAGGATGGCGACCAAGGTAAATTATGTATGTCCACTCTTATATTATTGTTTTGGTTTATTTGCCATTCTTGTTGTGACTACAATTTATTGGTTCCCCTACAGCAAAACTTAGACGAGTTGCAAAGGCTTCGAAGCCAAAGAAAGTGATACGGATGGAAGGCCATGATGTTGTGTACATTGCCTGCAACAATGGCACTTCAGCTTTTGTCACGAGAAGTGGAGACGTGTACATGTACGGAAAAGACACCGCTCACTGCGACCAAGTCAGTGGATACGTAATGGGCCTTCGAGGAGTATTTATTTCCCAGATAGCCATGGGAAAGGCCCATAGTATTCTTTTAAGTGGTGACGGCAAGGTTTATACTATGGGAATAAATAATCGTGGACAGTGTGGCCGTTCTTTGATGCAGCCGAAAGACGGTTGGTGATTACTGCTATTAATTCAATGACACATAAAACAGCCTTTAGCAATACTAATTTTGGACCTGCTGTATTTTTAGATGGAACCGATGTTCTCGAAGATGACGATGGCGAATGGGACGAGTCAGCTGCGATAGGAGCAGCAGGAGGTCCCGTTGCTCCAGAGCAAGAAGGAATGTGCCCCTCTGGATCGCATCGCTGGAAACATGAGCAATGCATGGTTTGCACTATTTGCCGTGAATGTACTGGCTATGGAAGTGCTTGTATATCTGCCTTACGACCTGACCGCAACCCAGGACAGTTAGTGCAGAATAAAGTTTGATTGACCATTAAAAATACAATACTATATAAGTATAGTCAAACATATTTTAGTATACACCCCTACTAGTAGGTCACCTCTATTAGTGGACACCCATTAGTGGAAATTTTGACTATACTCCAATGTAAAAGTCTATGTATTAGTGGAACCTGTTTATAAGATAGGTTTAACTGTACCAATTATTTATTATCTCACTTTTACAGAGAATGTGGTTGCGGAGTTGGCGATGCTGGATGTGCAGAATGTGGCTCTTGCAGAACTTGTGCAAGAGAAGGAATTGAAGACCAAGACTACTTAGTTATGGACGCTCAACGAATTGTCGCAGATCCCGGCGCTGTGGATTTGATCCACTTAGAAGATGGTAATTATCGTAATGTACCATAACTGATATGTTACAAACTCACTTAAGTATTTTCCGTCTATTGATTGATGGTTTCAATGTCTAACGTTTTCATTGTTTTGGTAGATCGTTTGCTTCCACCTGAAGAACCCCCTGAAAGAAGAACTGTTAAACCCATTTCAAGTGCTCAAAAGTTAATTGCTAAAACAAGAGGTACATTTGTTTTCAAACTGGAAACTAGTATATCTAAATGTTTCATGATTCAATAATTGATAAGCATAGACGCACTCATTTTGTAACTTTTATTATTATTATCTGTAGGAAAAGAAAGTTCGATGACATCTTTTCCTCCAAGTCGCCTTAATATTTCAACAACATATCCTATAACTCATGTAGCCTGCGGTTTACACCATTCTGGTAATTTTATTCTTTTTTCATGCTGATTCTTAAAGTTTTCATCTTATAAAAATTAATCAGCGACAGTAAAATCTGTAACCAAATGACATTCATTAAAGAAACTAATTTTTTAATATTTTTTTTAGTTTTTTTGGATACAAAAGGTTCTATGTTTGTTTGTGGAAGCAATACATTCGGACAATTGGGCGTAGGCGATTTAGCCCCTCGGCATACACCTACGAAAGTTCGATTTCCTGATGCAGCAACAAAAATTATTCAGATAGCTGCAGGAAGTTACCACACTGTGGCATTGGATTCAAACGGTGTGGTATATACTTGCGGATCGCACACGGTAAAAATAAATAATAGTCTTACCCTTGCCTCCAAAATTAATAAGAGCTCTATAGGTCTAACGTTTTCTGTTTTGCGTTAATTAATAGAAAGGGCAATTGGCTCGGGATTCAGAAAGAAACGTAGAAAGTCTGTGGTTTACTCGGATGGTTGCATTGGATAACATTGGCTCTCAGTTGGGTCGACGGGTAACTTGGATCGGTGCTACTGGAGATTCAACCTTTATAAGACTGGAAGCTAGTCTGATTAGTCCTAAATTGTTAAGAAAATCCACTGTTACAGCCAATTCATCGTCAATAAGTAAGAAACATTGTCATCATAAAATTAATTGATGTAAAAAAAACTGCCCATGTATGAAGATTATATATTTTTTTAAATATTTGAAAATTCAGTGATAATCCCACCTCCAAATACTGGTAAGGTGTCATCAACAATAATGATCAACAGACGAGACGGGTGTTGCACATATTTTGACGGAGAAAGTCATCTAAACGTAAATACCAGTGCTGCAGTTCTTGACCCCGTCTATGATTTTCTATGGTCATTCGAGTGGAGAAAGCATCTAATGAAATGTCACAATGTCATCGCATCTGCCATTAAAAATCCCCAGTGTGAGTCAAATACATGGCTTACCAAACCTCCAAATGCAATTCCTGTGGCTCCTGGTTCCAAAATGCAACGGTGGCAGGTAAAAGAAAGCAGAAAAGTAGTAACTGTAGGAAACATTATATTTATATGTCCTCATTAATTGATGTGTATATTAAAATATGGTCATTGCACATTATATACTAATTGTATTATAATGATTATATTATTTATTACCAGGCTGGAGCAAGCATGCTTGCATGTATGGACACTCTAGTTTCCGCTCATATACAGGGACTTTCCGTTCACCACGAAGAGCAGGCAGCGGTCCCAGTTTTAGCAAAAATGTATAGCAAAGATGACTACTCTGCAGTCTGTCGATTTGAAAGCCACGGAGGCGGCTGGGGATACTCTGGGCATTCTATTGAAGCAATCAGATTTGCAGCTGACTCAGATATTCTATTGGGAGGATTCGGGCTCTTTGGAGGAAGAGGAGAATATTGCGCAAAAATTAAGGTAGGGGTTTGCAGCATGCTATTAAGATCCTAAAATTTGTCAATTAGTTGAATAATTTATAACCGGGCATATTATTTTCAACTTATAGATCTACGATATTGGACCAGAAGGAGGAGAATTAGAAAATGATGGAGAACTTCTTGCTGAAACGGAAGAAATTCCGTACGACTGTGGCCCTAGACAAAAGTTTAGAATGATGTTTGACGAACCGATTGCCCTTCAGGTATACTAAATAAATGTTGATATATTAGTGGTTAAAAATTAGCTATGAAATACTAAAAAATAAAATATTACTTGCAGGCATCCCGGTGGTACGTTGCCTGGTCTCATATAAGTGGTCCTTCTAGTGACTGTGGATCTAGTGGTCAAAATGGAATTCTTACAGAAGACCAGTAAGTAAAATACTTGTACTTCAACAGTAGCCATTGGATAATTTGGTTCTAATGTTGTAATGCAACTGGTTTGATATTTTAGTGTCATGTTCCATTTTAAATCATCCAAAAAGTCGAACAATGGAACAGATGTAAATGCTGGACAAATTCCTCAAATTCTTTATCGCCCTTTGAGTTCGGATTCGAATTCAATGGGGTCAAAGCCTAAACAACAAATTGAGCCTACACACCTACTTGCTAATGACTTTGTTTCAAATTTCACCCCGGTAAAAGCTTTACTTGAATTATTGTGTATTAATAGTATATCCATAATTTTGTATAATTACTATAATGTTTACTCTGCACAATATGTTAAACTAAAAATAAGTATTTTTATCTTTACAGGGAAGCGTACAAGTTTTAATGTCATTAATTGGCTGGTGTTGGGAAGAGATTCAAACTATGGCAATTAGTGTCTCGGGAACCGACGATGTGTTCAAATACGATCTCATGAAATTCATTTCCTGCTCTTGTCTTCGTCTAATTGAATTTAGCATTAATCAAGTTTATCCATTTAAAGGTAAGAGTGATGTCTAAACACGTTTGTCCACGAAAGTTTTCATAATCTACAACTTTTCATTACTTTCTGTATTAAAGGTTGTGGACGACTCGGCCAAATGGAAAACTTGTCAATGGCTGAAGCAATTGGCGATGTGAGATCAATGTTACAGAGAATAATTTCATTCCAAATTGGTAAGCAAAGACACTCAATTGCTGATTCGTCAATTGTTTGGATGTGCATTTTATGTGTTTTATTTTGCATTGATATTTAATTTTACAGAACCTCCAAGCGAATCTTTAACTGCAGTAATAGAAGACATAATGACCCAGTGTTGCAGCACATTCGTTCACTGTTTTCAAGTTTTCTATCCTACTTCAGCTCTTAAATGGGAATGTTTGGCTAATTTTATGTACCTCTATTTAGAAAAGGTAACTAACAAAATGATTGCCTCAGTAAAGTAATTAGTAAATATTACTAGGCTCTGACCCAAAATATGCTCATTATCTTACTTTGTGTTATAGGGAGGTAAATATGCCCGAATGTTAAGCTCAGTCGTGGGAGCGTTGTGTGGGTGCCGTGGACAGCTATTGGGCATATTTCCAGTACTAAATACAATTGTGCGACAAAGTCCGGATGAAACAAGTGTAAGATTTTCTTTATATTTATAGACTAATTTTTTACTAATAATAAATGTGGCATGGGCTATCAACATTTGTCTCACACCAAACTATGCACATGTAATTTTAACGTTTAAGTAACCACAAAAATACGGTCTCAATAACGCTATTACTCGATTTATATATTGCTTATTTTACTACAGCGCTCTTAAGTTGTGTTGTATATAAAGAATTTAGCCTAGTAAACTTAATCAAGAAATATTTTTCAGTGTTGCAAAATCTGGGGCACGACATTTAGTACTAGTTCTGAAAACATTATTTGTGATCTTGATTATAAATATGAAACGCGTACAGTTGTTAAATGAAAACTCAAAATACAAATACATTGATCATGATGGGATTTTGTCATGGTTCCCTACTCCTGGGTTGTATGCTTGGCAATACATACTTTTTCTTTAAGACAGCCTCAATGTCAATCCTTTCTATCGCATACGTGCAGATATAATAAGCCTAGGAGTACCTATGTACTACCTACTACCTACCAACTTGCGCTCAAGCACTTATTACTCTATAAAATTAATTGTGATCTAGTGCGTTTGCATTCTGAAGCATTTATTTTGCAATTGGATATAATATTATATTGTAAATATGAATGACATTATACATTTTACAAAATTACTTTTGCAGTTAACATTTGTGACCAATACTGAGGGCGGTAAGCTGAAGCAGCCAGCTAACAACCGACTTCTTGTTGGTCAAATGGCTCAAAGAAATGAAGAGGGCAATTTCGTGAAAACATCATGGTCATTCTGGGATGTGCTAAAGCATCTTTTGTCTATTGTGGACATGGACAATAAAAATATCAAAGAGCCTTTGAAACTCCTTGTTCATAATTCTTCATTGCTTCTAGCCAAACTAATGGAAGAGCTTGTGTCACACGCATCGGGTGTTTATGTAAGTGAACCTTAATTTGTTTGTTAGACTTTAATTTTTATTAGTAAGCATGTTACTTCCTCTTATGTTTATTAGGCTATGATGACATCTTCAATTTCTGTAGTATAGTTTATTGCTAGTATAATGCATGTAGTTTTATTTTTTGTATCTCTTAAAAGACACCGAGACGTCCGTCAATTGTAAGATATTAATTTGCTGACCTTGAAGTCAATGTGACTTCAAAAATTAACTGTTACTTTTCGTAAGTATTAAGCGAAAGACGTAGTGTATCTGATTTGACAAGACAAAAATATCTGCAGCGTCTTGGATGCATCTTATATATTTATACTCAGAACAGCAATGTTTAAGTCGATAATCTTACCGCGAAGTAGTTCGCTAAAGGACTGTTGGCTCTAGACCTTCCACTTGAGTGAAGGACCTATATTTATGACTAATAGTTGCTGAATTTTCTTAGGTTTTATAGTAATAATGCAAATACCAAATTGTCAGGACGTAATATGCCATGTTTTTGCAATGTAACTATCTGAAATGTTTTTAGGCTGAACTTGAAAGTGTTATCGGACAAATCATCGTCGCAACTCCATCACGCTTTACCAGAACAAACCAAAGCCGAACATGGAATACTGGCAATGGCTCTCCTGACGCTGTTTGCTTCACTGTCGATCAACCCGGTGTATCTGTTTTCGGAGCTTGCATTTATTCGGGCACTGGCACTTATGAATACGAACTGGAATTGTTTCAAGAAGTAAATAGAAATTCTTATTTGGTAAAAGCGACGTGTGCTTTACGATAGTAAAAAAAAATGCACTCTAAATTACTACTGCACGCTAAAAGCCTAAATAATATATGTAGTAGTAAAAGTCATATTATAACTGAGATACGGTGTAGCGCACGTAAATGGCATACGCCACATAGTTAGCTAATCGTAAAATTCAATGGGGTGAAGTGAGGCTTACTTTATATATTGACTACCATATTGAACTTGAAGTTTAGATTAAATGGAATGCTAATAATTGTAAACTTTTTGTGTGACTTATAGGTCGACGAAACTAATGGAGATAACTGTGATCAACCAGGACCAAAGTGGGTTTCAATGGAAGTTACGCGAGGCACATTCGATTCAGATGACTGCTGTGGAGATATTGCAGAGATTAGATTTCCTAGGCCAGAACATATCAAGGTATTTATTGTCTTTTTCTTCAGTTTTTTTTGTATATTAATGACAGTGGCTTCTGTAGGTTATATAATAATAATTATTATAATTGCTTTGTTGTAGCCCGGTATCAAGTACGCAATTAGGCTGAAGAATCACGGCGGACGAACTTGTAACGGAGATGGAGGTGTATCAATCCTCAGGTGTCCTGATGGCACAACGTTTACCTTCAGTTCGTGCGCACTTAGTTTTAATGGAACTAACCAAATTCGTGGCCAGATTCCGCACATCCTCTATTTCAGGTACAATAACTTTAAACTTTTATTTTTGCTCAGGAGTCTCTTTCTCTTCCTAACAGTTTTATACGACCATCTCTAAGTATACATTTAATGGAAGGTAGCTATCAAATTACTTTTGACAAATCAAGATTCTTATCAAAGTAGTGCCTATACAGCCTACAGTTGATACGAAGCAGTTGATTACATAGTTAAGATGACATTACCTAATTGCAAATTGAGTTTCGTTGTAATTATTGTACATTAGAAACCCAGACGACTCGGATGCAAGACAAAAGGCAAAAGCTGTCGCAGAGATGCACGCCAGGAAATGTGCTCAAAGAATTTGCACTGCGGTCTTTGACAATGCCAAAGAAGTTATGGAAAACGTTTCGTCTGAAGGAATCACAGAATTGTCTAACAGTTCTTTAGTCACGACGTTGCTACCATCCATATTGTCTCATCTGCCTCATCTGGCTCTTTCAGATCCTCGAGTAAGAATGCTTATAATACTGAAATATTATGCTAAACGACTCCACTGGTTAATAAATGACAAATGAACATGAAAATGAGTGTCATTTCTACTGTACATTGTAAATCTTTCTCAAATTTAGTTCATTTTTCTCACTCGCCTTTACATATTATATTATATATCCTAAGCGTATCTAACAGTTAATTTAATTAAATAAACCATTTGATGAGTACTTTTTGTAATGGTAAATTCTACCGTTTTTTGTCTTAGGAATCCTACATGAGCCTTAAATAGATTAAATGCTTTGGTTGAAAATAAAGAATGTTTGACTTTGACGCTTGTAATGTTACAGAGTTCTGTGGATTTGCTCGAATTGATCCGACGTATCCTACCCTCTGTTTCGGATCTCAATAACAAAATAATGACAATGGCAAAAAGTGAAAAACGAGCTGAGAGTAATTGTTCCGGCGTTCACTACGCTTGGGTTGAAAGTGAGCATCCATACAAGCCTGCTACGCTGGCACATTACAAGTAAGAGACTTCTTATTTTTGCACTTCTCCTTTCCTCAATGTTAAGCTTTTGTAGTGGGCATGATGTCTAAGCGTTTGGCGTTGACATTTGCATACTTCTTCTTTCTTCGAATTCCTAGCATATCAGTAGGTATCTACATACATGCAATATTTCCTCCTATTAATATTGATATAGGGACTAAATATAAACTACTGCTTAATTTTGGTGGTCGTGTCTGCAATGGGTAGACGTAAGGTTAATAAACATTGGATCACTTTTCATTCCGCTCTTACGATCTTGTTTATTGAGCTTTTATTGCATTCTATTATGCGGTCGGCAATATACTTGTTAAGAAATATAGGTATAGAAGTTGTAAGTACATTATGCCTTATTGCATAGCAATTGTCTCGTTCGCATCGTCTCGTATAAGTGCTTGTATTCCTATTAATGCAACACAGTAAATTACGTTGGAATTTAAGAATGCTGACTATAAATATGTTGTGCATATCAGACAGATCTCTATGTGTGTCATTCCTCGGGGTAATCTTTTCCATCTTCCGTTTTATTATACACATCATACCCGAGATGTTTTAATTGAACAGGAATTCAAATCGTTTTGTTTTTCTTAAGCCATTAAAATATTTAAGTGTTAGTGCTCTGTTTTTTTCGTAGCTGAGAATGTTTATCTAACCTTTATGCAACAATTATGTAATTACCCCTACTGGGGAAACCGTGGATTATTGATATAATAATAATAATATCCACAGTAGAAAACCTTCGAAAACTATGTTTTTACTGTTCAATATTTTAAGACCTTAGATTGTTTTTTAAGTATTTTCAATTTTATTGCTCACATAATATTTTCGTCAAATATTACACATGAAAAATTGTATAATTTTAATTTTTGGTGCTCATTATGGCAATCATTCAGTCAATATTAAATGCAATGCCGGTAGTAGAGGACACTATTTATATAGACATACCTATTATATGTACAAATAATTAACAAATTCTAATGAATCTCTAGAGTAAACTTTCCGGCATCGGTTCAGCGAATGACAATTGAATTTGATCCTCGTTGCTGCACAGCTCAGTCTGAAGATAGTGTAAGACTTTACATCCCATTCGGAGCGGAAGTACCGCAGAATCTTCCAGTGTCCCTTGATGATCCTGATTGTCTTTCATCCTACATCCCTATCATGGAAAGATATACTGGAGCTGAAAATTGGCCTCAGAAATCTATCATCCTTCCAGGTAAGAGCTGAGAAATATTACGCGTTAGTGATGCAGCTGAGGCTACATTAGATCTAAAGTGTGAACATGTTACCTACAATATGGACTACGTGGTTACACAAACAGAGAAAACAAAATGTCTTATCTTTACTTCAACAACATTATTTGTTCACTACCTCCTCAATTATTTCATTTGTATGGAAACCCAAATGCCAGAGACGGCCAGAAATCAGAATAACCGACGTTATACTTATATTGTTATGAGGTTTTATCATGTATAATGTTTTTGAAGAAGCCGTAGCTATTATAACTGTTTAGTTGAACACTTATTAGATATTAATATGAAGGTACTGTAACATTTCAAATAATGTATCTGTAATTACTTACTTAGGGAATGAAGTGCTGTTCTCCCTGGAAACTGCTTCGGATTACGCGAGAGCTGACAAAAGCCAATACTTTGGTTTTCGTTGCCTTGTCTCTGGCTTTGAATGGAGAGAATGTTCTGGTCTTTGTCGACTTGAAATGGAATTGGCCTACTTGGGTGGCTTTTGTGCTCATGAAATGATCAAAAAAGATCTCGTCCTCCCTCCTGTCTCAGGTTTGTCTCCGAATTTCAACATGTTATTACGTAGCCTTGTATTTGTATATTCATATAATTATCGCCTACATACTTTAAAGCTGAACTGCCGTAAGCATGGGTTATTTTGGCTAATAAATGTTGCTCTGAAAAATATAAAAGTGGACGTTCCTTGGTTTATTATTTTATTTTTTAATATTTCATATATATTTAGAGGCGCTATTTACTGTAAAACTATCTAGTAACTATGATTTTAGTAGTTTACTTATATAGTAGTCATTAGTCATCAATAAATCAGTGCATTAGTCAGGTCCTTTGCCCCTAAATCTCTTAAGGGCTACTATAATTTTACACATTGATAAAGAAATTGTTTACGGAAGTATTTTATTTTTTGTTAGTATCGAAAATGTTTATGTTCTTGCAGCTAATTGTAATTGCCTGATGGTCATGCTAAATAACATATCTATTATAGAGTATTAATAGATGACAATGCAGTACATAGTGTTCAGCATGTGTAATATTAATATTTGTACGGAATGAATGCATGCTATGGTATTTTGTGTTGGATCTGCATTATTACTGCTTTTATTTAAAGTTACGTAGTGTACTAACGGTAACTGTAATTTTATGTTTATTTTTCTCTCCTTGACTTTCCCTTGACTATGTTATGATTTAACTTGATTAGAGTTTAATAGTGTTTTAAACACGTCACTCAGAAATTAAATACTCCATTAAGCCTTGTTTCTATGCTATGTTGTTAAAATAAATAGCTAGCTAAGCATGCACCGTGGTTTGACAGAAATGATACCCTATATATTTATCTTGTTAATCGCTAAGTTATACTAATATCCAAAGGGATTTCGTCAACTCTTCTATTAAAGTGTTGTTGACGTGTGTAAAACCGTTCTTAGGGTATTAGGTGAGATTGTTGCTAGTCTAGATTGCGTTATCTGTCTTTATAGTCACTAATACTTACATAATATATGCCTGTTGTGTGGTATAGTTATATTCTTTTGTGCTCTCTATATATGTAATATTCCTAGTTCTAACTAATGTTAATGTTATAGTTTGTGATCTGTCAGTTGTCTCGTAAAGTTTTAATATACTAATGACGCATGTTGTCAACAGCCGAAGAAGTGGAGACTTCTCTGGAGACAAGTATATGTGAAGAGAAAATGATTGAAGTCTGTCTCAAACATCATCCTCTCTTTGCCAAAGGGATCGGCCTAGAATATTTCCCAGCTGTGCAGGAAGCCTTAGATGGAATTGTTCCTCTCAGGTTAGTTAATTAAAAATATTCAGATTTACTTATGTTTAGTTTTGTATTTTTTGCTAAAATTTTCTCCGTCAAGCAAATGGATTTCAGGTTCGTACAATTCTTCCACCGGGGAAGATGATACAATGCGTTGCAATTTTATGGCTTTGTTTGCTTTGCTTATTACATTGCATAAAGGATGATGTTCCTGGTCCTGACCTGAAATGAATGCATTTTAGTAGCTATAATATGATGATGTCTACTTAAAATATGAAGCGTGATTGATAATGACATATTGGGAGTTCATGGAGAAACATTCTTGTATCTACGAGGAATACTAGTGTTATTTTTTAGTGGCTATTAAATACTTACATAATATGAAAGGCAGCCTTATTAAAATAGGACGCCACCTGTTTAGCTAACTGCTCATATTCTTCTCCTATTTTCTGACTGTACATACATTGTATGTATTATTTAATTTTTCTCTGGTAGTGCACTATGAGCGTGTAATTAATTCACGCAGAGCAAGGACAGGAAGTGTAAGTGTATATGTACATACATACAAAGTACTTATGTATGTTTTACGTGGTGGTCTGGTTCTGGTCCTTATGGTCTCATTTTCACCAACCAACCATAACAATTATCATACCTGTACTGAACACATTCTAAATGCATGGTTTTATAGGTATTTAAAACCTCTTTCTTCGTAACAATGACCTTTCTGGGTGTAATTTTCAGGCAATAGTAATACCTAAGAGCAAAGCGAAGCTTAAAAATTAAATTACATATATAGAGCATTACAGATACAATGTAGTAGATACAGATACAGATACAATGTAGTACATCAAAATTCAATTCAGGGGACAATGTTGGAGTATATATATATCTGAAACAGTATATTGTAGATGTATACTTGTAGTAGGAAGACATTTATTTTCTATTTCGTTAAGAGCAAAGGACGTAGCAGTGGCAGCACGGTGGTGCGCCAAACAAAAGGATGTGGACTATCATATTTCAAATTTTGATTTCAGGCAAATGTAGCCAGATTTTTTGAGTCTCAATTTACCGATTTGTTTACATAAGTCGAGGAAGTCCTGCCTTTATGCAGACAAAGTAGACACATGAAAGTTGAGTTACGAATGAATTTATTGTTCCAGCTATTTATTTTTGTACCTGGACTTCCTTTATTCTAAGTAACTCCATCAAACATTAGTATCTATCAAAACTCTTTGAAATGGTTCACCGAAGCTATAAATGTGTTTACAACTTTAATCAATTTAGCTACTACTCTTCCTACTTTATAATTACGTACCTTTTACATATACACATTGCCGATAAGTAGTTAAATAAGTATCTAAAGCTATTTGTAGAAGCACATTGCGGTTTGATGAGATAGCTATTAAATATACCGATTTATCCTTTATGAGCGTAAATATAGACGTATGGGAAGCTAATAAATGCTTCGTTCACTTGCATCAAATTCCAGGTATTGATAGACACATTATGACTTTATTAGTTTTTCTTATTGCCCATCACTTAACAAAGAAGTCCTATTTACAGTAGTACAGAGAGGTCGTTATTTTGTTGTAAATCTTGAAACTGTCCTGACAAAGAAATTATTTTATGGGATCATAGTTATAAGTAATAATGCAAATTAATGATTACGCAAGCATTTATGACACAAAGAGATGTAAATCCTAATTTATACGTACTATAAGACTAAAAATGCATCTCGAGCCTAGTAAGTAAAAATCTTATCTTAAGCGATATGCACTTTACTTTGCTATCAGTTTATTAAAGACAAATAAATGGGATATTCAGTTTGGCTATTTTCATAACTTACATAGCAATAATATTATGGGACATTTAATATTTCGTTTGCTCGTGTATAGTATTTATCTTCGCTGGTTGTAACTGAATTACTGAACTATTTAATACGTTCTTCCTGTTAGCAATACTTATAATATAGTTTTGTTCAAGTTTTACAGCTTCTCATGATATTCTGTGTATAGACAGTGTATACATGCATATACATAGTAAGTTATTTAATATTTTGAATGAAAATGTGTACAATATGGGAACATATGTATGCAGAGTATACATAAAGGGGAAAGAATAATTGAATTGCATGAATATCATGTATTGCATATTGCATTGCATAAGATTTGAGTTCAGTCAGTTCTGTGCAGTGGAGATGTGGATGGAGATACATAATCTGTGTTGTAATGAGTCGTCATGCCTTTTCTTGCGGTTTCCCTAAAGTCTCACATAGTTCAGTGGAAAAGAAACTAGAGCCTTTGTTCGGTTGACTACACTTGACTTCATAGAAAGAAATTGAAACTCTGATTTTTCTTCCTTAAATCCCTACATACATTTCTCATTGTTAGCTTTTCCTTCTACTATTGTTCATTCACACATTTTCGAAGAAACGAACTGAAGCCGTTGTTTTGTTGCTTTGCCGTATTTAATATACCTAAACTAAATAGTGGCATTTTACAACTCCTACGTCCTCTGTATGGTATGGTACATGCCAGGTTAAAAGGTCTGCACTTACCAGGCAGGCTAACAATTACGTTTCTCCATTGATGATGAGTAAACTAACTCATTCACAAAACGATTTTCGTTCTCACCATTTCAATAAGCAACACAGTAAACGTTTCTACGTTTTATTTGAGAACAAGATTACTGCATACTTAGTGCTTAAGCCTATTCTGCTATAATATCCTTCATATAACCGATGTGTCTAATACTTGGTAGACATTATTTGACTCAACAATCAACAAAGCCTTCTTTCCGAAAATGGTTTCGGTTTACAAAATTACATGGAAAGTAAAATTAAAGCCATCCATGTCCGTACACGTTCAAATTCTTACTGTGTTAACCGGACATTAAAGATTTTGTATAAAATATCCATAAAGCAAATGGTTGAGTACATTGCATTGTATGTATTATAAATGCGGAAGATGTGCATGCATGTACTCTTAAGAATTCAAGCATTGTAAAAAAGGCATGTCCACATTTATTGAAGTTAGATTTATGGTGTCATTTATCATTTAACGATGTTATTTCAATTATGTGTAGGTATCATATTTGGTAGTGTAAAAGTGTATGTACGTATGTATGAAATACACCCCAGCTTTTAAAATATCATGATAATGACTTTAACTAAATATTTAGTTAATTTAGCTGTGTTTGATTAAATATTGGAACTAAATGGTTTACAATGTTTTCCGGATATACAGGTTAACAGGTTCAAATAATATTTGAAATTCCTTAAGCCTATACTTATTATATTTACTATTTACTGTACTTAGGGATTAAATAGTTTGAATGACAAGTATTAGTAGGTACAGTTTATTTCATGATTCCATTCCAGACGTTTACTGAAGGGATAAATAAGATTAAAGAATGTGTATATTTTGTGTAAACAAAGGATAGGCAAATGCTGTATTACCGAAACAGTGATATGATATTTGTGGAAATGGCTGGTGAACATATTATATTCTTGGGCACATAAGTAAAATACTAAATACTTTAAGATAAAGTTATCAGTGTCTATAGGTGGTACGTGAGAACTTATGATGTGGACCGTGTGCTATAATATGTGCTATGTACTTTACAATATATCATTGTCACTCATCAGCACACCATTATCACCATGTCCTGCTCTTTTGGACGATAAGCCTTTAAGTTCCTGTCGGATTACGTTGTTAGTTTACTCCATGGACTTTTATTGTATGCAAAAGTTTGTATTTTGTTGAAAGTAATTCAATAAGTAATACCTATGTCGTATGGTCAAAATGGTCATCGTCATTATAGAGCCAGCATGAGTAATGAACACTTAATTTTTATTTTTAAGTTAGACAAATCATTTACTAAAGGGGAAAGGAAATTAAATAATAGGTAATGGCTTAATGATAGTAAATATGAATAATATATTACTGTAAACAAACACAAGACTTCAAAACTTTTGTAAAAGCGTTCCTTGAAAGTAAAATTGCTAGAGCTACTAGATGCACAGGCATGTGGATAATTCACAATTATGGATGGCTGGGATAATGTAATAGATTATAATGGAAATATGATGTTTCCTTGACTGGAGAGAAATGCGTTTATTTATTAAAACTTTGACTTAAGTGAACTGTTACAGTACTAAGCGACCGTATCAACCGTTCGCCCTATATTGTTTGCATTTGGGGAGGTCGACTCAGTGGTACATTGTAAATAATGTGAGTGTGAAGTGCAAGGGAAGAAAAACAGTA
Source organism: Tomocerus mixtus (assembly GCA_034694165.1). NCBI lineage: Eukaryota > Metazoa > Arthropoda > Collembola > Entomobryomorpha > Tomoceridae > Tomocerus > Tomocerus mixtus. The sequence continues at coordinate 50,997 of JAQFYC010000068.1, read as the reverse complement.
CATGAAACACTCTGAACATTTTCCACGTAATCGATGTTTTAGGCCGAAATAGCTCAAGTACATGGAAGTAGAAGTGAGAAATCCCATTTTCTCGAAGCTGTAAACTAGTGTAAACTCACGTTTTCTCAGTTTATGAAAGAAATGTACTCTTGTATGGATTGCATGCATGTCCGTGGGCCATGGGGCTTCATTTCTCATCGCTTTGCCTAGACAAAGGAAATACTACTTACAATTTTACAAATTGATAACTGGGTCTGTGTTAAATTAGTCATAAACAGGCAATTCGTACATTGCAGAAAGATAAATGGTATTTAAACATTTGGATATTTGAACTTTTGGATATAAAAATATTCAATGGGGGTGCTTAGAATTAGAATAAACTAATATTATGTATCAATGTCGTAAGCAACATAGTTTTTTTAATTAAATGAATACATTTAACAAGAATTTTATGTACTCATAGTTAGGTAGGCACTTATTTAAACAGTAGTCACAATAATGAGCACAGTGGTTGATTACTTTACTTGTGGTTTAGAAAATACTACGGAGACGTTTTATAATTTATCTTGTTATCACATTTTGGTTTGACTTCAATTTCAGCCAAAGTGTCCTTGCTCACTAAATCACACTAAGTACATGCATAAGAAGCTGTTGTTTATGTAAGTATGATGCTTGTAGCCATAATAGACAGGATCATATAAAAAGATTTTCTATTTTCCATACTATATAGAAAGAATTTAATTCGAAAGTCGCCTTGGTAAATGTGAGACGTGACATTTAGCAAATACCTACACTGACTTAACAAATAAAGCTATTTCATCAGAACCCATTTAGCTAAAGATAGAGTAACCCCAACCAGAGTTAACATGTTATTTTTAGTGAAACTGTCTATGATGTTAGGTTAACATTGTATAACTTAGATCAATTAGCTTAAGACAGAAAATGTTTATCAGTTCACCCTAAAAACCTCGAAAAGAGTCAATTACACGGTTACTACTTTGGGTGTTGCAATTGTTAAAGGGACAACTCTAATTCATGAATCTGGCCTGCCTGGCTGGTTTGGTTTGTGTAATGAATAGAATGCACCTTCTTGTTTGTTTGTTACGTTGCCTGCGAAGCTTAACATTTTGTAAACTTAAAGATAAGTTTTTTATCTTTTAAAACAGAAGACCAAACAGACCTCAAGTTTACTTGTCGTGGTCGTTTCGTTAAGTTGGATGAAGTCTGTAGAAAGTTTCTATAGACTTACTCAAATTCCATTCTATTCCATTTATTTAATTTTCTACTTTGGCTTACACTTAAACTATTATAATCTTACAAATAGCAAGGGAAGAGAGCTAGCTGCTGATTTTATGTGAGACATTCTTTGGTGATGGTTTCGTGCCTCCTAGACGAGATTAAGAAAGTGAGGTGCTATTTTATACAGGGGTGCCAAAATGAAACAAACCTTTCGTGCCGTATTGGAATATTTTCATGTTTACAAAAGAATGTGTTTATAATAATTGATAGTTTCTTTAGAATAAGAAAAAAGTCGATGTTGATTATAACACTATTAGTACCTAGAAATACCCTGTACATAATCATTTACCATCTTTTGAGCTAACAAGCAAAGGATAAGTAGACATAATTTGCCGATACAGATAAACAGAGATCTGTAGTTACTGTATGCACGCTAAAGATAATTTGCTCAGTTGTGCCATTCTTGACTGTGTATTATTGTTTGCATGTATATTATTGTTAGACAATTTTGGTAACCAAATCTTTGCACTGACAGTGAGAAGGAATCTATTCACTGAGAAATATTTTCATAGCTTTAGGGCTACATTTAGAAGTAGACTTTAACTTTTACTAGCAACGAACACGTGCAGAAAATGTTAAGACCATACTGCAATAATCCTAAAGTAATGCAATTGTTGCCTTATAAAGTTATAGTCATAGAAGAATTGTATTTTAATTTTCTATTCAATGTAATAGAGAAACAAAAAGAAAAGAAATCGCATAGCTACATAGATAGATATTTATATTACAAAATCATTTATTAGGATTATATTTAATATCGTAGTTTATGTTAATCTGCAATAATCAATGATGAAACCATGGCCATGAGATGCGAATGCGAGTGCAACTATGTCTACATGGAACGTGAAACTTGAAAGTTGATATTTGCGGGCTTGGAAATGTTCAGATTATTTTCTTTTTAGTAGTGTTACTTGACGAAGTAAACTTTGCTATTCACCACACACTTTATTATCTACCTTTTATGTGTATACTATGCAAGCATTTTTTGCGTTGAGGGGTAAAAATGAACATTTACTCTTATGGTTTCCGACGGTTTCCTTCAGTTCAGAGTTCAGGGTTCTTTATATGATTGAGGTATGTGGCTTCCGATTTCCGACTCTATTCTGGGCTTCTTTTAGTTTGTTTTTCATGGATGTGTGTATTGTGATTTCCTTATCCTCCATAATTCTTCAGGACATGATAAATTGAAAGGGAAACTATAGTATATATTTTTAGTTCTGAATTCCTTGTTTGATTTGTTGGGGTGTTCGGTGTTACCGCATGATGTAATGATAGTTTATGTAATCTCTGATTTTGCGTTGCAACATGAAAATATGCAATAAAATAAAGGCAACGCTTTTTGGTTAACTTTACACGTATCGTATCAGAAAGTTTGTGTTGAAACAGCAATTCATTGATGTCCTCAAAGCTACTTTAAGTACAACTAGTTATAATTTTACCATTTTTACCGTAGTAGTGTTTTAAATACTAGTTAATTATATCATGGAATTACCACTTGTATGGCGTCATTCCGCCCGAGGATGGTATAAAATAGATTTTAGCATTTTTGCCATAAAATACCGTATCCCGTGTCCATGCTAATGAATAGTGAAGTGTAATAGCGTGTTTATGTGTATGCAAATACTGTAAACAAAATGGTTAATGAATGTTGCGTGATTATCAAAAGGGAAAAATAGGAAATAAGCCTTGGTTCTCCGAAAATCTTTTGTGAGGGGAACAATGAATTAAGAAATTTGATACGCGTAGAAATTCTGAGTAGGGTTATGTAAGACAAAAAATTACATTTTAAAGGTTTATTGCATTTTGCTGAAAATCGAAACGTTCTCATGCAGCATTAATCGGTGATAGTGTGAGTTTGCTTATATCATCATATATCTGTACTTACAGTCGATTATAATGGCCCATCCATGTCGGCGTGCGTACAAAGTAATTTACATATCCTATTAATTATCTTGAGCGGAAGTGCTAATCTTTAAACAACACCTCTGTCACCTCATATACCATTATCACAGATATTAATTCTTGTCTTACAAAACCAATCATGATAGTTATGTGTATGTATGCAAATGTATTTGGTTTTCAGCCGATCATCATAGACAAACAGCAACCCCTCTATAAATATTTGTTAGGTGGTAGATACTGGGGACATTGCTCCAATTTCTTCGCTCAGACGTAAGAGTGTGTTCTCCAATGAATGAGTTTATTGTTGTTTGAATGCCTAATATTGCTAGGTATATACATATATCGTAACTATATAGTGTCTTTGTATGTACAATGAGACTTATCACCCTGAATTTTAATCGTTTCCTTTGAAGGGATATTTCTTTCTTTGATAATGAGCTAGATAACCCATTTTTCAGTGTTTGTAGATTTTCGAGGAAGCCGAAATTAAATATTTTTTGGGGAAAACGAGTTAAAAAAAATGTTTGGACTACGATGACCGATAGGATGATGTTTTAAGTTCAGGCTCCTTATAGTAAATTGGTTTAGTGCCTGTTGTGGGCATTAAAACACTATACGTGCTGTGATATGTGATCTGTCATGTTATGAAAGTGATTTAGAGGAGAAGGATGGATAGGTAATGAATGCAAGGATATGGAATGAGTGCTATAATTTATGTACGTATTATAACACTCATAGTATAGTTAATGTATAATCTAATATTGTTAGTCTTCTATCTGTTATACAACACAACCCATGTTCTTAGATATATGTTATGTAATGTTATGTATGAAAATGGAGGACTCGTTCCCTTTGTCTACACATTAATTGCCATTACATGCTTAGCCAAGCGTTTAGTATTTGTATGATGTGATGTGGTTTAGTGTGTGTGTAAGTAATGAAATGTCTGAAGTGAATCTTTGCTCATCTCATCAAACCAACACTCACTCCTCTCACTTGAACTCAAACTCATCTCATCTCATAGCACATCAGATGTATACTGTACTCTTGGGTCTACTCAGCCGAATTACATAACTTAAATTGATTTGACTTGCATTAGAGTTAGAATGATACACAAATATCGTATACTTCCTTTATCCTTTATACTACTCGTTGTGAAGGCTATGGTTCTTAGTTCGGCTCAGATTAACTATTAAAATGATTACTAAACGACACAACAAGTCGGCATTCTCCTTTTATTCAAAGTTTTTAGCAGAATATTTATGTATTTCTCTTATTCTCCTTGAATCTTGAGACTTGAACACTTGCCTAAAACATTTACAGTTCAGTTCATTCATTTTTATCTTTTTTTACACAACAGTATCGGCTAATTGTAAAATGAGTGAGGTACCTACTATTATTTACTACATAAAATACGATTTGTAGTTACGTTGGGGACAAAGGATGTGAAAAATAAGGCTCATCGCTTAATTGTATTAAATGGTTTTACTTTATTTTTATTATCCTTCGGTGCGTGCTATCAGTCTTAATATATTCTCACTTATTGTCAGATGAAGGAATAATGTTCCTTGTCTATAATGTGTATTCGTATGAAATGTAAGTAAGTCAGAGTAATTGTAGGAAGATAAAATTTTAGTCTCCTCGTTTACTCGTGAATTGCTTTTGCCTTGCCTCTTTTTCAACTTGAAATACTTTAGCTTATTAACTACAGCCGACCCTATTTTGTTGTCATTATAGATACTTGCATTCCATTACACTTTACATACATTAGCGCTAACTACATGCTCGTGATCTGAAGCTTTCCTGTCATTTTCATTCATTGCACTCCCTGAGAACCTATATCATACAAATAGCCAAGATAAGAATGAAGCACAACACAACCATTTTCATACAATAGTAAATATGTAGTACAGTACAATACAATGTATCCCTTATATAGAGGTAAGGAGAATGAAAGAGCCGATTTAAAGTTGCACGTTATTACAAGTATACAATCTGAGTAAGTATTAACTACAGTACATAGATAGCTACATTTAGATATTATTATGCTTTAATTTAAGTATGGAATATGGAATGGGTACAGCAAACAGTAAAGCACACAAGTAGATAAGACAAGGCTACTATTTAACACTATATTATAGTATTCCATGCTAATATATACTGTACACATGTATATGAGATTCCTTTTTAGCTATTTAAAAGCATATAAGTAGGTATATTAATCTTTCCAGCAGTGTTTTGCTTGTCTTGTTCTAGAGTATCATTAAGTTCTACACGAATGTATCAAATATACAGGATAAGTGAGTTTATTCCTCCTTTAATTTCGCTTTCCTCTTCATTCAGCTAACTACAACTATGTAGTACAGAATATTGTTTTTATTACTCCTGTTACGTGGGACGTTGAAAGAAATACGTTGTAGTTGAGGATTAAGCGGAGATATAAACTAAGAAAAAACGATATGCTTCATTAGCGAGACTGGGACGAACATCCTGTGATTTTTCACTTATGTTGCGAGACTGAGACTGTAGTATAATATGTACAATCATCCCGAACATAAAAATAATATAAATAGTTTACCCGTGTATGGTCGATGTACGAATAACATTAGTAAATAGGCATATATAGACATAGTATGGGTTTGTGCATCTAATTTTCTAATAATTATGTCTGTTCCATCAACAAGGCAGTCGAGTAACTTCAATTTACACATGAGTAAAATTAGAGTACAGTGTTCATTATAGTATCAGTGTGAATGAGCCTGGAAGGAAGGAAAACACATGCAAGTTGATATGGCCAAGCCAAGATAAACAAACTCTGTGTTTGCAAACACACTTACATTATTGTAGTCAGAACGATTTAAGATAGTAAGCTAATTTCGCCAATTTTTCCTTTCATTATTGTTATTATATTTAGATATGTGTAGTAATATGTATGTACGTGTTCCTATCCTAAACTCGGTTTTGATTCTCTTTCGCATTGTAGTTTTGACACGCACTTTTAAGTTACAAGAAATACGTTGTAATTTCAAACGATAAGATAAATGTTATGTTGTGTTATAGTTTTGAGTTTTGAGTATGAGCTCTTTCTTATTTTTTGTATCATTTTGTTTATCCACACGTTCGTTCCTTAGTTTGATCATTAAATGCTATGTTTACATTCACACAATGCCTTTTGTCTTTCATGAATGCTTTTCATTTCGGTCGGTTACTGTTTATGTTCCGCTTAAACATTTTCTAGTATAGCTTGGGCTTTGGTGCTTCCGTGCGTGACATGAAATCAAATGCATGCCGGAGAGAAAATACTACAAGTACAAAGTACAAACTAACTATAACATCACATCACACATAACATAACAGTGACCTATTTTATTTCTAATTGAGCTTGCTAGTATTTCACGGAAAAGAACAAACTCTCTATCCTTTCTGTCAGGAATTTTCTTGCTTTTTTTGTAAATGGGCTAAATCTGCAGTAGTAAACTGACAATAAGTAGGTTCTGTCTGTTTACGAATAAATCAAGTTTTTTCTCTCATCCAATGAATCAGTCAATTCAAGTCAATGCAATGTAATGCAAGTGAAAGGACTTATTATTATGCCGTGTCGGTTTATTTTCCATTTCATTATACTATACCTGTACGCACTATACTCTAATTTTACATTTTTACAAGTAAGCAATGAAGAAAATTTGTTAGATAATTTGTCATCTTTTGGTAGCTGGTTAAATGTGCAATGCAAGTATCCTGCAAAATTATGAGAAACTCTTAATAGCCAAACATGTCGTACATACTTAGTTGCCCAGCGATAACGTTTAAAACTAAGAGGTTCGACAGGATTTCGTCACAGGCCAGAGACAGGCTACGTCTACAAGAGGTTATGAGAACTTTGTGAGGGTTCACGTTCCATCGATATTAAATATGAAATAATATAGAAAATAATATGATTTTACAGTTTTCTACAGACGAACAGAAAAGAAGTGATGACACATGGTAGATGGTACTCTAAATATGCTAATGCTTCTTATATTATTACTGCATTGTGCTGGATCAGTAGGATTATGATTATGACATTTCAACAAGTGTATTGTTGTGAATATTGACCTGTATATTAGTATTGTGAGAAAAGGAAGGACATAAATATGTGTGCTTTCATAGTTCATATAGTTAAGCTAACTTTTATACAGACGACTGGACTAGACCTCAACAACTGTTGTAGTCCCTTTGATTATTTAGAATTGCTTTATTATATGTCTTGGAGTTGGCCGGGGCCCGTCGTCTGTCTGTCGGCTTCTTTGTTATTATATTGTTTACTTGTGTTTCTTGCGTTCGCTTTTATTTGTACTTACGTTGCTTTTTCCCATGGATGCATTCAAAACCCAACTAAAGTAGTATTAAATATCACTAATATCAGTATAAGTAAGTCTATGCTGTTAACGTTTTCTATAGTTTGGGCATGATTGGACATTATTAACTGCATCGCATTCCTTTCTAACACCTCTATACGAAATGCATAACAGACTCGTTTCGAAATATTATAAGAGGCTTATACTATTATGATTATTAAGTATAAGTAAATAGCTACTAACACCGACTAATGCTCGTTTCTCATTATAAATTCGCATGCAAAATGAAAAACATTTCGTCTGCTGTCTTTAAATAGGATATATTGAACTTGTATACGTAAAACACATTATTAAGTACCTGTCTATCGCGTGTATAATGTTTAAAAGACGTTTTAATAGGCGGCTGACTGACGTAGCTTATACTATACCGTTCTGAATTCGTAGCCTACTTAAAATATTTCTTGAGTTGCAGTAATCTCTTTCTCAACAACCTTTCCGTCATCGTTCATGCTTTTCTATACTGTTGTAATATAAATAGTGGATTGCTTATTGCATTATGGATCTGTTTAAAGGATCAGTTTCTCCCTCATTGCGCATTGCTGTCATCATGAATGTGTTTTTGCTTTTGGCATTCCTCAGCCATTAAGTAGTTATTGAGAATTAAAAATATGCATTATAGTATGATATTAAACCCTTTAGCAATCATGAACTTCTGTGCAAAATATTTTCCTTTGATTGTGCTTAAGAATATGAAGTAAATCGTGCAGGTATACCTACTAAATAGGTACTAAAATCAAAACAAAGGACAACAACAATGACATGTTAAGCGTGACATTTATATTGTGAGCATCATTCGCCATTATTATTAGCAAATACATTTACATTTTATAATAAATTACAGTAAGTATCGGAAAGAGCCTCTTCGACATGCTTTCGAAATATATTTTATAATACCATTCTTATAATCTTACATTTATGAACTATTGTATTTATTTATGTAGGTATATTATATCGTTTTACATTTGTGACTGCTTTATATTATTTAGTATTTACTTAGAACTACTTTTCATTATTACCTCACGCAGAGCATATTATATTTTACCATAAAGAACATTCATCGGATATTTATTTTAAGATTCCTCACACGCTTATGATACAAATTACAGTAGTTATTAGTTATTGAAATAATTTCTATTGTCAATTTGTGAAACTTGATAAGTAAGCAACTTCAACAAAATTATACTTAGTTTATACATTACTGGTTTGATTTATTTATGTAACTATTCGTATCCTTAGGTAGGTAGTAGGTATATGCACATCGATTTGTCAAATATTTATTTTAACACAGGTAAGGACTTAAAGGATAATAATACACTGACTGTAGTTCTTAATACCTTTTCCAAGATGTCCCAAAAGTCATAAAATAATTTCTGGCCTGCTCTTAAATAGATATAATTACGCTAGTATGTATTTCAAACAGGAAAAATTAACTTAAGGCAATTTTATGTTAGGTTGATTATAATTGGAGCTTATAGTATGCCAATTAGCTCGTAAATCCATCTCACGAAACACTTATTAGGGAAAAGTAAGAATGTTGAGAATATTAATCCTAATTAAGTAAGTATAGCATCCTACAGATGAATATGTGCCAAATCCGTAGGCATTCTAAATACTAATTTGTCTTGTGACTGTGTAGGTGTAGTCATTCTATCTAACTATTCCATACGTATATGCAAACAAGGTAAATATCACTTAATTTACAAACAGTTCCAAATGCAACTCGAATCAAACGAAAAAATTTGGTTGCAAATAGACTTTCTTTACTCCTCGTTTTAATATCACAATATGTATTGTTTGAGGGACACTACAGTACTGCAATTTGTGTATCATTGCTATTGCAGCAGAAATGATAATTAGGTTCGCTTGACTTCATTGAGCCATTTCATTCTCAAAACAAAAAGCTATGGTCCTAAATGTCACGTACAGCGTTCAACTTTACTGAACAATCGACTGACTCCTTCCATGTAAATATATGTAGGGAATGCTAATTTGATAATAAAGTTATTGGCAATTCCATTAATAGGCATAAAACTACATTTCCTGCTTACGCATTTGAAAGGTATTGAATACAAGACTTTAGAAATCGAAGATGAATGGCATTAACTCTTTCCTGTCATAATATTTATAAAGGAGGTAATGAAAAATGTGTGTTGGCTTGGTCTTCTTATGTATTATAGTATAATATATGCATTAAATGGTGTAGAAATTGTTTATAATATACTTTTTATTTAATCTAGGTACGTAAGAAAAAGGGTGAAGACAAGAATAGATTTTTTCTACTCTATATACTAAGTATAACATAAGTATAGCGCATTGTATTACATGTTACAAAGTGTGTACATATATAGCTATTGTTATAATACATTATTATAGGCACATGTAATGGAAATGGTATTTATTTATTAGAGGAAAAATCGTAAATGAACATAATAGAAATCAACAATCACTTAATAATTGTATGTCAGTCGTTACTATGTATGTATTTAGAAATATAGGTACAGGGGGATACACTTGTAATGTGTGCTGTTAGGTATATATAGGGAAAATAAAAGTTGATGTGCACGCATGGCATGAGACAATAATAACGAGCGATTGTAATAATTAAAATAATAGTGTAATGGTATAATAATTTATTGCACAGAGGAAGAGGATGGACTAATTGGAATTGAAGGCAGTGGTCGATGTTGCTGTGGTTGATTTTTCTGTTTGTGTGAGAGTGAAGAAGGCGGCGGTGTGGATGGAGTGGTTGTATTAGTATTTTCTGAAGACAATGATGACGAGGAAGAAGATGTGCCAGTTGAATTATTAGGATGGAACAATTTGGACAAGGGCGAAGATTTAGATTTATTCGATGTGGCGTTTCGATTAGTTGGACTATTGGCAATTATTATTTTATTAGAATTATTTCTCGGAGGATTAGTATTAGTAGGATGTGTGAGCTCTGCGTAGACGTGTGTCTGAACATCTTTTGGCTCTGTGTACTCGCACAGGAGTGGCAATTGATTATTTTGATGGTGAGGTGAGGATGGAGGAGAATGCGGATGACTATGGTGAATTTTAATCGGACTGGTGCCCCCGGAGACTTTTTGAGGAGTGAGCTCCGAGTAAATGTGCAATTGCGAGTCTGACGGATCTCTGTATTCACAAAGTGGGGCAGTCTTTGGCTTGGAGCGAATCTGAGCGTATCTCATCGGAGTGGTAGTGGCTGAAGAAGGGGTCCTGGCGAGCAATTGCGAGGGCGTAGGGACCGTCGGTGCTTGAGATAAGGGCGGTGGAGTTTTGCCATTGACTGTGACTGAGGCTCCACTCCCGGGGAGAATGTTGTTACACATGGTGACATCCGGAGGACTAGACAGAGCTGATTGCTCCTTCACGTGAATCAAATCGTACAGATGATCGATTGTTTCTTTGGCATCCCAAAAGGAATCTGGCCGGGAGAGTTTCTCCCGAAGCCCCTCCAAGACGTCTGTACTCAACTCGTTGGGCATTGTTTGGACGCCTTTGTCCTCCATCTCCACATCTTCGAATATTGTCGACCGAGGTCGATGGTGTATCATCCCTGTGTGAGGTACTTGCGACATTTTGTAAACTATGTCCGCAAAATCATGTTGTCCAAGATGATCCCCTCCACTACTCCCATCCTTACTACAAATTATCGATTTGGAGCACGAGGAACTAGATTTCTTGTGAGGTTTCTTCCTTCGCAAGACAAATACACACATGGTCACCAGTAGAGAGACAACAATTGACACCGCAAGAGCCCCGATGAAAATCGCCATAATTCTCAAGCGATTCGGTAATTGCGGAGTGTAGAAAACATCCGCACCGCTCTCGGTCACTTCCTCCAATTCATTCATACACATAAATATATCCTTGGAACACAAAAGGTTCAAGTCTTCGTAAGGCAAGAAACTGTCATTAAGTGCCAAGCAGCTCATCCCTTTCTCACTAACGGGGCAACGGCTGTTATTTAGCAACTGGTCATGGAACCAAGATTTAGATCCTTCAAGACTCACGAGAGAAGCAAATGTTTTTCCACAATCACACATTTGGGCAAATGTATTATTTCTTACAAAAGCCAGAGGCAGTTCCGTCTGAGGACCCATTACTATAAAGTCCGTCTCCACTTCCACCCACGTGTTGCCACTGATTTCCGTGGAATTGACACTTTCCAAGGAAGACACCAGATCTGGTGCGTATTGACTCAAGTCTATCCCACTCTTGGACACTTTCTCAAATGTATTGTTCACAAAATTGACTCGAGTCCAGTCTTTGAATGCCATTCCATGAGAGTCAACTCTTCCAAAATGACAGCGATGAAATGTTGCACTTCCTATTGAGGCACTCATGCTATGTGATTCCAAATGCTCGATCGTCGAGTCACTCCAAATCATCTTCTCAATCCCGGAAGCAATACAATTCTTTTCAAGTCTTCCTACTTTTGAGCCTCGGATTACCAATGAGCCGCTGATGAAAGTTGATTCAAACAAAGCATTCTCTTCTATTAAACCAACGGTGCTGTTTTCGATAAGAATTTGAGAAATGGACAAAGCCTTTATTGCCGCTGAACTTATTTTATCAATGTCACAGTGCACAAATCCAACATTTGTCAATGATGATGGAAATGCCTTCGGAGGGATTTCTCCAATCCCGCAGTGTTTAAACATTACAGAATGGTCTACGGAATTCGTCGATCCATCCGATGAGCTTCTGCGTATACCTATAGAACACAAAAACATTTTTTACATTTAGTAAAATAATAACACTTATAGCAAAAAATGATTAGAATCCTATTCACGCATGTAATGGACAATAATAAATGCAGGCCTGGCCTGCCTGGCGTGACAAATATTTACGTACTATAATCTACCTACCACACACTAGTTTAATAGCAATTGGTCACATGCATACGCCATGCTAGCCATGCAAAACAGTCTCACACTCCCATTCCATTCTACAACAGACAGAAATAAGCAAAAAACATGAGAAAAGAAAAGACATAAGAAATTATTGTGATTCTGGAAGCTTTTCAGTCTTAGTCTTTAGCTCCAGGCATTATTCTGTAATCTAATGTTGCTTTACTGGTGGGTACTAAATATTATTTAAGGTACCTGTCTTCATTTTCTATTCTCCCATTATAATATGACACCACTACTGCACTGCCTGTGTTGTATTTGTACAGCAATAGTAATAGTACCTAGTACAGTAATAATTGGGCAACCTATTATGCTACCCATTGTTGCTCAGGTACGTACAATTAGTTCTTCCTATAATATCTGCAAAGCTTTGTTCATTCAATGAAACTGCCAACTAACTGCCTTCATAAATATATTTATTTCCACACTATGCTATACGAATTATCAATTTTAGCATTGTGGAAACGGTATTTTAATGGGAAACCTGGCCTGGTACAGTTCGTAATGGGTTCCTTGTATGAAAATTACTCTCCCAGAATGAAGAAAACGATATTAAGCCGTGACGTCTCGTGAAATTAAATAACATTGCATAAACATTGAATTGAAAGAGAAGAAACTTAAATTACTCCACGTATTTGTTCCGTTCCTTCAGCATTCAATTTAATTTTCGCTTAACTACTTTACTTACTACTTATCTACTAAGTTCTACTACATACTTATTTCTCTCCTCTCTTGAACAAAATTATATTATAGAATAACATTAGTGCTGCCGCTATAGCTATAACGTACTAGTAAAAAATTAGCATTCACTTTTATACTTAATTATAAACAATAATATAGCTTATTGGAACACAACTGCAATGAATCTACATACACACTTAGAATTACAATCGATTAAATAGCTACCTGTGGATTTTTATTCTCATAATATAATAAAATCTGTAGCTTTACTATAGAATTGACGATTAGTATAAAAATGAAAAATTCCAAACGATTTTCTAAGTCGAATACTTTCATGTCTCGTTAGTTATCAAATCATCATCAGAGTTCACAATCTAACTCATCCGCATCCTTTCCTTTCTTTCATCCGGTGACGCTTGGCTTACTCTATTTTTCTTCATCTACAATCTACACTACATCAACACTAACTCACTTATTGACCTCAACTTATCTCAACAATAGGAGCTTTAATGTAAAACTACACTCTACAAAAGAACTCACTAGGCTTTTCTTGTTTATACTTCTTTCTTATTATTAGGACAACTGTTTTTATTGGATATCTAGGGAAGAGTATCCTCTCTAGGTTCATAATGCCTACTTACAATTACATTGCATTATAGTTGGTAAATAAAATACCTGGCCTGAACTGAACTGAACTCTACTACGACTACAATACAACTTACAACTCACTCACCTACTATCATATCGTAATGCAATACCTACAAAGGAATAACTAACTAACTAAGTTAAGTTAGTTAATAAATAGGAAGCACTGTTTTGTTGTGACAGTAAAAAGGTTTGCTTGCCTTGCATTTGACACAGGTTATCCTTAGTTAGCTCCTATCTCTTTATCAGTAGAAGTACAATGCACTTAACTCGCATAACTTCAATTATTCAGCTCTCAAAAAGAATTACTATGTTGCTCTACCAGTTGCATCTATTTTACTAGTGCACTCCAACTTAATAGTGGGGAATGCAAAGCAAAACTAATAAAATGTAAGCTGTTTTGTGTATGCTGTATGCTTCTACATAGGCTGGGTAGATTGTAGATTCCCAAGGAACAATATTATTATAAAGCCTGATGACATGACACCATGCCACAGAATACGTACTTAGTACTTACCACACCACACCAGGTTCACCAGAAGTACTCTATATGCTTTATTTACTATAAGGTGTCTGACTTGTGACGATGAGAAATCTCTCTGTGATCATTCCTTATTATTACTACACTACACTACATTGTATTGTATTGTATTGTTTAGAATAATATAAGTCTGAGCATAAGACAGTTGTTAAAAGTTGTGACAAAGCAAAAGCATTTATTTTCTCTGTCCCTTAATATATTATAAGTAGTTATGCCTTACTAGGCTAAGAGTGTGTTTCAATTCAGTGAGCTAAAAGTACATTACATACGTACACATAATACATACATGTGGATGAACTTTCTGGGAAATGAAACGTGCTGAAATTATCTGAAGCTTATTATTGTGTGACGGAGGAATTGAAATTACTGAAAAAAATGACAGCGTGGCTAACAAGTAAACTAAGTCAGCAAACTAGGAACTATTTTACTATGTTGCTAATTTTGTGTCATGTTATATTTACTCTTTTCTATCTAAAACTGCACTCTCTACGCAATACTACATATTTTAGACTCTTACACGAATTGTTTTTATGAGGAAAGACGCCAGAAATTCTGTTCTAAATGACTACGTTGCTTTTTCCTCTTTTTTTACTCGTACTTACAGATTCCAATTCACTAAGCATACAATATTATAACTAACTCCCTATTTTTGTATCATTTCATGGTCATTTAATTAATCATCACATCATGTGCATCTTATTTTGTACTATGATATGCAGATTAGAAAAAATTCCTAGTATGCAATAGAATTACTAATACTTTAACTTTGTCATGGAACTACCAAACTACATACCTACTTAGGAAGCAAAGTGCAAAAATTTACAACAGCTAGCAATTTTAAAAAACTCAATTCGAGGAAGGGAGATAGGAATTTTGTTTTTCTAATTGCTGTAGCTCATGTTGCAATAAACCTAGTACACGCAAGTGTTTTTAACCCAGTCTCTTCGAAGTATTTGCTAGTAAACTGCATTTATTTTTTGCAAGCTAATCCAGGGAGAAAAATCATTCTGTGTAAGCAAAATAGATTAGTCATATTGTCTGCAAAAAAAATAGTTAAATAGATTGCAAAAATCCTTTACATTGTTTTGTTCTATTAGCTACATAGTTACTTGCATAAACTGCGTAATTAATTACTAATAAATACTTAAGTTATCTTGCTAATTACTGCATATAGCGATATTAGCATTTCTGTTTAGCGTGCAAGCGTTATCCTCTGGTTTTTAGTAGAATTCAATGTAATACATATAATATGCATTATTAATGATTATTGTTAAAAGAGAAAATGAAGCGTCTGCATTCACGTAGCGACTAGTGACATGGAAGTGGAAGTAGAATACTAGAATTAATTGCATTTCAAATAATAGGATGCAGCGTGTGAACTACTTTGCATTTTACTTTGTTACTTACTGTGATGCTAAATGTTATCTGCTACACTATAGGAAATAAATTATGTTCTACTAGCTATATTTATATGGTAGCAAAATGAGACATGACAGAACAGGACGACGTTTTTTCTTATCATTATTTAAAGCAGATAGTGTAAAATTTACACAGTAAATTACATATAATAAAAGTACCACCATACCACCAATGCAAATTAAAGCGAGTAAGTAGTAAATGTGTTCGCTAATACTACTTAATGTAGTAAAGTGTATTGGTTATTAGATTCAGCTTCCTTTTAGCAGATGAGGATGAGACTAGGAGACTTAGCTTTAGAATTGAGTGATAGCATTGTTATTAAATATGTGACTACAGGATATACACGCTACTGGCTGCAATTACAATTAGCAAAAGAGATATTTACATATTTTCTACAAGTTCTGCTTATACGTATGTAAATATAAAATGAATCTCGTACGTATTGTTATTAGAGAAATGTATACAGATTACATAGGATTCTAATACTTTACTTAACAATACATGCACTGCAGTGGATTAGGATTAGTCATACATACGTAGATTTATGTATAGTATCATACTATGCTAGTATTAGTATTTGTGGAGTGGAATTTATCTAAATGTACTTATTAACGATAAACACTTAATACAGTAAATGGTAACAGCAAATAAGTAGATAGTCGCACATGAATATGAACAAATATTTTAAATTCTGTTTTTAAAAGTGGCGACTGTATTGTGTTTTGTGTCTCCATGAACTGTTTCGTGTTTTCTTATCGTTAATAGTGTGTTCTTGTAGTTTTAATCTACGTAGAATGTAGTACGTGTTTATTTTTCACTTACTTGGGAGCGCAAAAGCGGATTCTTGAATCGTCACTGATGAAATGTTGACCAATTGTAGAGTAAATGGTGCCCCTGTGACGGCTGACAATGAATTGCTATGAATCACAACACTAGAGCATTCCTCCACAGTCCACAAAGTGTCCTCTGCCAAAGCTCCCTCTTTGTCCGCTGACCCTTTCAGATTTACGACCTGTAGGAAAACAAAACGTGGTCAGTTATTTTTATTCATGGAGACTAATAATACTTTGCAGCTTAAAATACATCCATAATACATAATACAATTTCAGCGAGTGAGTGAACTAATGTGTCATGTAGTATAGTAAGTCGTTAACTCTGTCGAACAATGGCTTCTACTGTTCTGATTTATTTAGCTAACGATAACCATAATAAGTATATGGTAAAGTGTAAATAGTAAATATGTACAAAGTGTTGTGAATAGCGTCTGTATTATTATATGATGAGGATGGATGGGAGAATAATGCAATGAATGACAGACGGCTGAGACAGACCTAATAAATAATTGCCATTTTAGTATACAAACATACATACTATTATTGTATATCGAACAATTCATATAACATGTACAGACTTAAATGCAATTTGAATTTGATACAATACACCAAGTGTATTTATTGTACATATTGCTTAAATTATTTGTAATGGTAACAACCCACATCGTAAGAATATAACGTAAAGTAAAGGGTTAAGTCACACAAAGTTATTTTATATTACATAGCCTACTGAGCTTATGAAGTACAATACAAAAAGTAATGTAGAGAAATGTAATTGCAATAGGATAAAGAAACGCAGAGTCAACCAACTACTTAAATAAATCGCCGCGTTCAAATATTAAAGTGGAATACTATGGAAGAAATAAACTAAACCAAACTAAATGTGCTTAGAGAAGCTGAGTCTAAATGAGCTCTCTACCTCTCTAGTCAAGTTTGACATTTTTAAGAAGATACACACATAAGTAGATAGAGAAACCCAAACCACAACGGATTTAGTCGATCAATTTTGAAATAAGAGCAGACTGTCCAAGCGTGTTAGCATAGGATTATCTCCTACTTATTTCTGTAAATACATTCATAAAACACGAGGATTACTTATACAATAGTAATATGGGCTACATGCCTAAAATTATAAATCCATTGTCTTTTTGAAGAGCAAGTAAAGGTATTGAGATAAATACCTTAAGATAAAGAGAAGGAAGAGAAGGCTTAGCGCTTACATAATATAACCCTCATCTTGCTACATATTTGAATTCAGGATTCTTAATACAAAAATATTCGTCTTGGTAGCTGAGTTCATTTTACATAGAGTAGGATGTAGTAAGCATGTAATATAAGGTAATACCGGAAACCGCATTTAACGCCAAAAATATCACCATAATAATACTACACGCATGCACACATGCATACCTGTCACCGCTACCGTTTGTTATCATATCATCCTGCCTGTCTTTCTCTAACATTATTGTAAAGTAGAGACAAATCTCGAAAATAAAGAGCAAAAAGTTTAGAATCAGATTTCTGGTAATCCGTAACTCGTATAATGAGTAGCCTGAACATTTGTCCTCTCTAAAAATCTTCATTTGATGCAACGAACTCTTTCGTCATTCTCAAATGCAACTAACACATCATGGATTTGTATTTCATCAATAGTACAATATATATAGATAGCAAAGGGGAAATTACTCACAATAAACGATGCTGCTTAATAGCCTTCTTCTTTTACTACAGATTACATAGTACTAGACAGATTTTGAGGACAATAGTGCACATAGTAGTAATACTTATAAGAAAAAGATAAGATACAGAATCCAGAGGCTAGCTACAAATATAAGGAAAAAGAATGGCAATACGTATTTGTAGCCAGCAATGTGTCTGTCATTCCTTTAGAACTCATTCATTCAGACTTAAAACTTTAAAATTAGTTTCATTGCAACCAAATGCCATTCTGTTTTTACTAACTAAAGCAAGCATTCTATTATCCCATCGCCATCCTCATCCTTCCTTCTTATCACTAACCAACCACACATGCAGGTAGACGGAAAATTCTACTTCACTATTTGTTTTTATCAGTTCAATGTACAGTCTATGCACATATCTGTACATATACATTGTCTGACTTACTTAAAAGTGCCTCTATTACAGATAGCATATTTCTAATCTCTATCTCCACATAGAAAACTTGTATCTTAAATACACAAAATCTTAGTTAACATGTCGTGTGATATACTGTAGTAAGTACTATGTATAAGAAACCTTGGATATACACATTTTTCGAGTCTTTCCTCAAATCACATTTTTCTACACTTTGCCTTCGCTTTGTATGCATGCATAGTACTTAGCTTGGAATTTATTCAATGTCACTGCTCTGTTCTATTATTACATTGCTTGAATTACGTGCTAGTAGTAAGTACAAAGTCGTAGTCACAGTCAGAAGCTAAATTACGATTACTAGACAGGGAATGTAATGCATTTTACAATGTAAGATTTAAGATACATTACATTTTCACGAGTGGACGAATATATAGAGCATAATGTAATAACTGTCAATACAATACAGATTACAGAAAGGAGATCGAAACTTTAAACTTCTTTCTTCCACAACGCATCTTTTTAAAGGAATATGAAACCCGAGAATATTCTACATCTATTGTAAGGTAGTAAGTAGTACATAGTGTAAAACAGAAACATAACACGACTACACTAACTGCAGTATTAAATAGATCGTAGATCCCTTCTTCGTATCATGATTATGATACTACCGGCTCAAGTTACAAGAAAGACATAACAAACTTTCAAGGAGACAAAACCATATAATTTTTTACTACTTCATTACATAGTATAATGTTAACAATGTACTACAATGTATGTGTATGCATCTTCCACCATATACTTAGATGACGATTAAACTATTCCATGCAAATGTAAAATGAAACACCAATAGTATTTTTAAAGAGAGAGAAACAATTACTTATGAATAATAGACACTAATTATAGTAAACTAATATTTATAATGCAAACTGGGGTTGACATTTAACATAATCATGTTTTTTGCGGATGATATAGTGATTCTATGATACTTATGTAAAGATACTTTGCTATTTTTTACTCTGTGCTTGTGTTCGCACCTAAATATGTAGTGCGGTATGATGACGGAGAGTAAGATCGTGGGATGTTTAGGCACATGTTCAGCTTAGTTAGCTATAGTGTAACAAAACAAAACAAATCAAAATTTTACGAGTATACTGTTGTACTGACTAGAGCCACAAACTACAAACATAAATCTCTAACGCCACAACATACGTCTCCTTTCATCCCAAATCCCAACTCGCTATGTCAAGTGATCGGAGCAATATTTTTTATTTCTATTGAAATTGGCAAGCGTTGACTAATGGCATCCCTAATTCTAGCTAACGACTATTATTATTACTTACTACCTATGTGTATATGTTTAAATGAAGTATTCCTATTCATATGTACCTAAATATACGATTTTGCTTTGCTACCTTACACACAGACATCAGAGAATATTCAATAGTTAATAGTAGCCTGTCCCTAGACAGTAAATTGTAGGTACATTAAAATTTAAGTACGGGAAGCAGGAGAAAATGCCCAGGCGAGGATGACAATAATAATGGTGGTACTCACATCACATCACATTGCATCAGTTTAACGAATATGTATGTCATTAGAAGAATTTGCCATTTGCATGGCAATAATAACTATATACACATGGATCATACGCAGTAATAACTACAAACATTTCATTTTCATTGCGCTTTGGGAGCGATCGACCCAAATGAAGAGAAAGTCTTTATAGTTTCCTTTCTTCGTGCTTAACAGAGTAGGTAGTAGGTATGTTGTATGGTATAGGATCCTCTATACCTATTTATGATGGTTATTATTTGAATTTGACTGAAGCTCATCTCATCTTATCGCTTCACTCGCCACACACAAAATATTATTTATCCTTAGCAAATTGGTTATGGTATTTATTGTCAAGTCAAGTTCCTTTATATATTTACATTTGGCTAGGCGCACAACACAAGCAAAAATATTTCCTATGTCGTGAATTGTAGTTTCTCGTTTCCATTCACCACACTACGTCATGTCAGTAGTCAGTCAGTTTCTCTCTAAGTAAACCATGTGGATCTGATCTGCTTTTATGTTGTTCATTCAGTGAACAATAATATATTTATCCCTTTTCCTTGCGCACACTACTTATTATAACTTTCCTCTAACTAATTTCAATCTGAATCAGGTTAATGTATTTGTACAGTATACACATACGGATACACAGATCTATATACTAAAATAAGTTCTTTCAGACTTTTAATATTTGGAGCAGCTCAACTCAAGTAACAGTTTAGCTTAGTCTAGATAAGTAATTTTACTGCTTTACATAATATAAACAGCAAACAGCCAGCCCATTCTATTATCCATTTAAATAGCAATCCACTAAAATAGTTTTTATTAGAGAGTGAGGCGAGAGTTTAGTTATTTAACAACATCCCATCGACCAAAGTACAGAAGCAGGAGCACCAGTTCACTGTTCAGTTCACATCTTCTCTTAAAGATTTTATTTTACTCGTACGTTTTACGGCATAAATATCTCCATATTTTGTCCGGAGGAGCTATAGCTCAGAATACAAAATGCTCTGCGCTTTTTGCATGATAGAACGTGAGGAATGCTTAGTGAAGTGAAAGAGTCAAGTTAAGTCAAGTCAAGTGAGTCTAGATGAGTATGATCGTATATGAATGTATTGTACATACTATGAGGAAGATCGACATAGAAGTAATTCTAGCAATATCAGGGATTTAGTGATGGACCTACTGTGAACTTAATGTCAACGTTAACGTTAAAGCAACCCTCGTGGTTTCTATCATAGTCACTAAAATCTGTTTTACTACCAAATAGTACTGGATACATAAGTAACCCACTCTTGAAATTACTATACTTACATCATCCTTATATGATGTACAATTATATCAGTAAATAAATACATATACAGTTGTAAATAGCATATATATAAGAAACTAAACTACATTCCAAGTTTTACATAGGTACACTTACATTTACAGTCTAAAGGAGTATAAAATATAAACTTGCTTAAAAATACTCAACCAGCAATAGTCATATGTAGTAGATACATAAATACTAATGTGTAGTGAAATAGCAATAGAATCTCACTTCCTGTCATTTCATCTCCTTTCATCTCTCTTCTCATCTATGAATGTATGAAGTATATACAGATAGTACATGAGTATTAACAAGCGCTAACACCAACACCACACTCTTCCTTCCCTGGCCCGACTTGGCCTAGTAGTAAAAATACTATATCTATACAATACAGATACAGTACACGTTCCTTTTCATCCTAATTGTGGATTGTTGGATTTATTACACTCTACGCATCGCTTCCTCGAATTAAATGCCATGGAGGGGGAAACATAGTGAGAATTAGCCAAAATGGACCTCTAACAATAACTTCACCACACCACATCACATCAACAACATCCATGCACTATGCTACTTATTTACTAGAGCACTGGAACTAAAACACGAACAATAATAAGTTCCTCTTCCTAAACCCAGTAATCAATATCTATAATAGCGCAGCATATTATTACTATTGTAGTAGGGCAAATACAAAGCAATACAATTCTCAACCCATCTCCATAATGCATGCACACTCTAATTCAACACGTATGTTGTGTAATTGTATGTAAATCCTAAAATGTATTACTTATCGATTCTCCTGTCTTTTTCAAACCTACAGCTACCTTTTCCTACATATATGACATAAATAGTAACTATATAGAATTCTGTGCATTTTTCCTAATTATTTAGACTCTTTGTGTAGGTAGTCTAGTTTGAATTTCTAATTATTAGGTCTCTATCTCTACACACATTTTTAGTAGTGTAGGAGTTCAGAATGAATGACAATAGGAATCCATAGACAACAGAACAGAGGACATAATTTTCACGTAATGCACTTAAGTACATGAAATACGTAGTTGTTACCTGAAAAAGTAAATAACATGAACTGTTGCTCAAATCTCCATTGTTTTGGACGTTGGTCGTTCCTTATCATATGAAGCCATAATACTGTAGCATTACAATGAACAAAGAGTAATGTAGCTGCAGTGACGACATTAAATCACATCAAAGTCACAGTCATGCTACATTAGGATAAATGACAAAGTAAACTAAATCTATCCATATTCTCCTCTTTGCTTGTTTAGTAGATTAGTAGATTAGAAATGTGCTGTGCTCGTTGAGACTTGACTTGACTTGACAGTTGGCTTTGCCACTTTGCCCAGAATATCGCATAATAGCAATAGCAGTAGGAATAGCAGTTCAGTTCAGTAGCAGTGCTTTACATTACAGTTACGGTTAAGTTTACGTACGGCATTCCTTACTAACTTATTACATTAGTACGATGAAATGACGTATGCAAAATGCAATACAAGAATACAACTGCGTCTAGGTAGTAGTAAAGTACTGATTATTATAGGGACTCCCCTATACATACTAATCACATCCTTATTCATATTATACAAAGAGTTTCTTCAAATGCCTTCTACTTACTATATCCATTCAACTGTAGATCCTTTTGAAATTATTACTGTATATAAACGATTTGAATCCTGCTCAGTAAGCATTATTAAGTATTCTGCCTATACTATATATTTTAGGTACCTTTTCCGAATTGCAATCAATAGCTCCAAGATTTTGTGAATATGGTATGTTGTAGCAGTTAATCAGTCATCAGAGTCATCACAAAGTAGATTAATTAAATGATACTCTGTCATTCCCACGATAAAACAAAAAATTAATGTCTGATTCTTTAATGAAATGCAAATGAACCAATCGGAAGAGTACTAACACTAACCTGAATAAAAATAAATTTAGCGAATCAAATTAAATTGCTACTATAAAAATACGTAAGCTTTAGGAGGATTTTTACAGTAACTATTGTAAGCTAGTATTTAAGCATTTCAACCATTCAACCTAGTTGCATTACGATGTCAAAATTAGATCCTTCAGGCCTATGGAAAGTGTAGCAACACTATACAGTTGCCAATTGATGTCTTTTATTGTAAAGTGGATAGAAAACCTAAATACCTAATGCAAAGAATGCGAAACAATGTTTGATGTGTCAGTTGCATGCGTAAAAACAAAGAGATAATTGTGTTCCTCTATAGTGATGTGAAAGTGAATGACTTATTTAGAGTGTCATTGTGAAACGGAATGACTCTTGGTTTCTAATTTTAGTGGATTCGACGTCTAATTTATGTACAAATTCGCATTTCGTAAGGTCATTGAGAAGTAAATGGTGAATTGCTCTGTTGTGCCGGCTTTTTCACTAAACTTTTACTGAAATTAACGATTTGAAGCTTTGAAACTGAACTGAACTCATCCTCCTCGTATGCAATGAATTGTAAATCTAACATTTTGAAGAAGAATCACTTATTTTTGAAGACTCGTAAATAAATATATAATACATAAAATAGTAGGGTGATAAGCCCCATGATAATATTATGGGTATAAGTACAAATAGTTACGAGTGTTATAAGTCCTCCAAATCTATTTAGGTATTTATATAAAATAAAAAGATACGGTACTTCGGTTTAGGTTGGCTAGGTAAGACATCTCATTTCATTGCATTGTCAGCGATTTTGTAATTAATAGGACAAAGGACATCAACACGAGGAACAACAACCGTTTATGTATAAATACAAACTAGACAGTAGTACAGACAAAGAGGCTGACTTGGTGAATATATTTGTTACTTATTTAAGTAGCTATATACCTACAGAAAAGAAACTAAATCCATTGCTGACGCTGAATTGAAATTGGATGTTGAAAATGTAGATACATACTTCAGAAAATAGTGGAAAGGGAAGACGGCAAGGTTGACATTGACACAAGGTTTTGGACGAAATCCCATTTACCTACTATTGCATATCACTATCACTATCCTGGCTTCCTTTCGGTTGCTTTACTTAGCATACTGTGCTCCATATATAAATAGCAGTACAGAAATACGGACAGTAGAGAATACTATACTTAGACAGAAGAGTGGGAGACTAACTGAACACAGTGCACTGATGGATTCAGAGTTTGAAGAAATAGAATTCTGAAGCTAAGCTAGAAAAGATCGTGTGAAAACGATAAGATGGGAAATACAAATAGACGAATATTCATTTGTGAATCTATATGCACATATTTTGATGCTGACTTTCTATAAACTACAGTATGTGCATCATAATTCAGAATAATCTATTTACAGTTACTATCATCATGATATAAGCACATATTTAGATAGCAGTTTCTTATTGAGTAAGTATAGTAGCATTAGTGTAGCTAAATATTTGTCTAAGTACGTAATAGTTGCCTTATTTCTATCTTTATTGTGCTTTGACGTACTGAAAGAATGTTCTAACTATTTACCTTAGGCTTTGGTCTTTAGAATGTAAATATATTAGGTAGGTTAATCTGTATGTACATGTGTACATAAAATATCTGTACATAAAAATTTGCTGTGTCAAGTAAGTGCACCACGTAGCTGTGTGTTATTGAAAATAGAAAAATGAGAAATTGTAAGTGTGATTCTTCTAATAATGCATTACACGACATGATATCGGGGTCTTGATGTATTCACAAAGGGACTTCTATAACTGTACGTGTATAGTATGTACAGATAGTAAATAATAATAGATCATGGAGATATTGTGCTACTTGACATACCAAAATATCTGTCTTATGTAAGGTGTACAAAACTGTTTGTGTTCTTTTGTGTGTGTATTGTAGTGCATATACATTGTATGTATCTGAGTTCGTATTTGTAGTATTTGCCCTAACTAACCAGATCTCACCAAATACAGATATAAGGAAAGCAAAGCAAACCACTCCCTCAGTAATGTTTAAATCTGTAAGCATATTTAACTCTTGAAAGGCTCAAGTAAAATAGGAAAAGGTCTAGGGCATTGAAAACATTCGTGTATATTTGTGTACAAGAGGAATTCAAGCAAGTGTAAGTGTAACAAATGTATCTGTATACACTTACACACTGCACATAAGAGATTGATGTTAGTCAAGTGAACATCTCAGCCTTGTGTGTGTATTCTAAGTCAAGCCGAGCAACTTCTACTAAATATCCGTCCTTCTCTTTACACTTTACATTACACATTACACTATGAAATGTAATCCACATGCAGTGAGATACAAAAGCACAAATTCGGTTTGGTTTCTTCTCCCCGCAATATTCTACTTTTCACTCTATAGGTAATAATAAAGTGTCTTTCTTCTATCTAGCAGTGTAATGTAAGTATGTAGTAGTTTTATATTGTATGTTCCACTTATACATTTGTACTTAGCATGGAAAAGTGTTTGTACATATGTTCTTTGGTATATAAATCTTTGGAAGAATATTCTGCCCTAGTAGTCTACTACTGCCTATACATATTGTAGGGAGGGAAATTATGTAGGATGAGATTGAAGTTTATGTATAGGTATCCCAACCCAAGGCAAGGCAAGGGGATTGTAAAGGACACAGTTATAGGCATAGTTATACATAACAGAACAGAGAAAATAAAAACGAGACAAGAAAGACAAGTAGGCAGATAAAGAAGGAATCTTGAAGAGGAGGAGGAGGATTGGACATGGATCCAAATCCAACATACGTTAAACCATAGCGAAGAGGAAATCATATTATTCCCTTGTATTTGTAGTTTCTAGATACATTACATACGTTTTCGTTCATTCGTTCATACTTCATAGGTTCTTCGGTTCCTTCTTCATTCTTCATGTATATTGAATGTGTATTTACGAAGGAGATAGGGAAGCAGAAAAGTCTGTTATGTAACTGTCTTTTGGTCGCTAGTCAAGTGCTGTGTAATCTTTCTAAGTTCTATTCATCTTCAACTGAACTGAACTAAAATGCTTCTGTTGTGATGTGGATGTAAGTGAGTATCTTAGTATCTTATGTTGCTAAGAAGTCAGGAGAAAATTGAGAGCCTCACATCAGATCACACTGTGAAGATGGAAAAGAGAAAAATGCAAGTAAAACCGAAATCAACGAGAGAAACGGGGGAGAGTCGAGTCGAGGCAAGAGATGCGAGGAGAATGAGTGAGGATTTCGTTTCTTCTCTCCTCCAATGCTATGTATGGACAAAAAACTTCTTTGGAAATAGTGAGAGAAGCAACGGCAACTCAGATCTATATACAAATACATATAACACACCGGCAAAACCACTCCGGCCAAGAGTAAACCATCATGACTGATTCTAAATACATTAATTCTTTACAAGAACTTATATGGCTAAACCATAGCATCCATGATTATAAATACATGAGAAAATTTCTCTCAATGAAACTGGGTTCGTCTCTCTCTCTCTCGAGAGAGAGAATGTATTCCTTTTATTATTGTATTATTATTAGCCAGGTGGAGAAGGAGAACATACAAAAGTATATTATTGTTGTACTCTTTTTTACAAAGAAATAACTGCTTCTAAATATATAGCACATATACTACATACTTATACTTATAACCCACATTATATGTAGGGATACTTATTATGCAGTAGTATTTTTATGGATCCCATGTGCGGTAAGCATAATGCCTTGTTTATACTAACTACTTGACATTTGCCATTGACTTTTGACTTACATATTTGCTAGATACAGTTGAGATTAGAGACCATTCATTCTAAACTTGTCAAAGCACATTAGTATTATGCTAAGAGGAGACTTGTACTTTACTTAGTATATTTATAGTAGGTATGGATTTATATGTATTCACTGGGAAAATACATGTCGTTGCATACATGACATACCTACAACTACGCAAGGAAGAATAATAAGTGTTTAATTTTTATATAGAAACTAAATAGTTGTGTTTGTCCTGCTATTATTATTTTCGAATAGGTACGTATAGTTTCTAATTCTGTAAGTGGGAATAATGTCTTCCTTTCCTGTTGACACACAATGAAGGTTTAATTTACATTGTTGGATTGGAATAGAACACAGATTATTCCATTGTATGTGTGGAGAATTGATCATTTTGCAATACTTAATACATAATATTTTGAAAGCAAAGAGATTATTATAATAATATAGTAGCTAGGTAGGTACATACTGAATTATTACAAGACCTATTTATAGTGAGGGGAAGATATCTACATTATTTTCTTCGCCATAAGGTACTAAGCAATCTTAAGATATTGAATGAATACATAAAAGTACAATTATTTGTCTGCAAATAAAAGTAAGGTTGACTTTGATCATAAATAAATTATTGTGAGCCTCTTGCAATAATTCTGCAAACGACTTAGAATAGAATGGCACCCCAGAATTTCTGAGGTTCTATTCTTAACAGTTAATACACAATTCTAAGTTCTAGTTGTTTGCAAAACCGCAATAAGCAATTTCCTTCTTTGAAGTTTGACGTCTACATAGATAAATATGTATAATGTCTGAAGTTAAAAAAGAAAGCAGAACAAATGGTTCATTTATCTTTGTGTTGGTGAGGCAGCAGGAAGATGATGTTATGATTTGGATTCACGAATGTTAAAGAAATCGAGAAAAGTAATATTGAAATAAATGCTGAAGATATGTTATGTAGGTAGTGGGACATTAATAATAATGGAAATGCTTTGTGGTTGGGTTTGTTTTGGCTTTATGGCTATTTGGTTAGCTAGAAGCTAGACAGTTGAAGGATGAGGTGACTTGGCTTGGATTCAATAGAATAAAAATGATGACTATATTGTAGAAGTGACTGATTGTGAGTTAAGTACTAAAAGAGGTTTAGAATAAGATGACAATTGATTAATGAAAGTTGGACAAACCTGATTGGGATGATCACACCGACATGTGATGGTTGTAGTCGGGTTTCTGCCCCGAGCTCTTGAATTTTTGTTGCAGTGACACCCTGGCTCCTCTTCTGAACAAGATCTTTTCGAGATCGTCCAGCTAATCTCATTTCTAAGTTGATTTGAGTTAAGTAGTTCTGGATTTCTTTGCGTCCCTGTCGGAGTTGCTCCAGAGCTCGATATACACAACAACACAATGAATATTCCAAGGCTGAGAATCCGTACTAGGAATCCAACTGTGAGTTGCAGTGGGAAAATGGTTGAGTGAGACCGCAGAGAAGTCATTTTGAGTAATTTTATGTGGTTCTGATCTTGGTCACTCCTAAACAAATCTTTTCAATTCACACGCACTCAAAAATAACCACGGATCCTTCCAAATGGAATACTAAACTCTTTTTTCATTTCGTTTTCTACTTTTTCTCTTTTCTATTATATACCTATGTATAATTGTATTCTTATGAGTTAACTAACTCGCAGTAGTAACGGAGCTTAGCTTAGGCTTTCAACAAAGTGTAACAATAATAACAAAAGCTAAATGATAAAAATTATTTCAAATAATTATCCTAAGTATGTATGTATGAAAGAAAACCAACCTACTGTGTAATTAACATAATTTGACTCTCTTCAGTAATGTTTTTCCTTTTCAGGACATTTTAGTTCCATTCTCTAATAACTACCATTTGCGTTTACATTTTCCCACATAACATAGTTTTTCTGTAGAATATTTTCTAAACACTTCATCCATGCATTTTGCCTTGCGTGTAGACAGTGGAATGTCTTACTTATTGTAGTATCTGTTCCAGATAAGGATTTTATTATGTATTTATGTATTTTCTCATCAACAGTAATAATCTACTATTTCATTTCATTACTGTTCCGTATGGACATTATCATTGTCACTCTTCTGACTGTCTCTCCACAGACAGACGAAGAGCTGTAGCGGTTGTAGAAGTTCCAAGGCTTATTTATTTTTAATTTGTCAAAACAAAAACATAATTAGTCGCATAATATGTCAAGTCACTAAAATATTGGCCTCTTGTGCAATCTCTCTCATTTCGGCAAGAGATGAATATCTCAAGATGATGAGTCTTGTGCGTGTGCAGTGGCAGTAATTGTTATTCTCGAACTAATTGTAATATGTAGCAGAGCAGGAGAAGGCAGGAGGCAAAGCAAACCTTCGGAATTCTTTATCGTCAGCCGCCGAGCTCGAATGTTTCTCCTCTTTCTTTTTCATGCATCTGAGTCATTATTTATTTTCTACTAATTGTAACATGGAACTCTAATAATTACTTCTTCATTTTAATTGTTAATACATTAAAGCGCAGCACACAGGTTATTTGATACCTTTTAATGAGAGCACTTCCTATGTTTATGGGTTTTAGAATGTCTTGAGATATACATGGAAGATAAGCTAAGCTAGCATAATAAAATTATTTCTTGTACCATTCTGAGTACATACAATGTTTAACTGTAATAATTTTAGTGCTTAGAACATATATGTTTCTTTTTGTCAGAAATATATATATTAACGCTCTGTACCTACATATTAGTTCTTATTTTTCAATGTAATGAATGCATACGTATTCATAGTACTGACACAAGTTAAACGATACTACAATTTAAAACAGGTGCATCTTGCATGCAACTCTCGGTTCTCTTTCATTCAGTTTTCCTTAAAATGAGACGTTTAGCACAAAAACACATTCAGTTTAGTGAGGTGTACTTTAATAAGTAAATATTAAGAGCTTTTCTCCTCTTATTCACTATTTCACTTCACTTGACTCCTTTTTGAATGGAAATTCACTTTTATGTAGCCTAGAGATAATCGTATTATGAATACATAGAAAAGGGTTTATGCATATCAAGTCCCTAGATATTATTCTTGATCTCTATAATGGAAGAATTACGTAGATAGAAGATAATCATCGAACATCTCATAATATACAATACTAAGATATCTTCTTTTTTATTTCGGTAGCCTTGTTTTTATAAAAGTGTAGATATTCGTAGTTGCATCTGTTATTTATGTGACGAATGGTGAGCAACACCTGTTGTGCTTATAAATACTTTCTATGTATTGATATTCATACATGCAATGCACTACTCCTTGCAGTAATACATGTGAGAGTAACTTTTTTACATTTCCAGCAGTCTTATTCTGGATGATATTTATTCATATAATCTTTCACGAAAGTTTCTTGTATGTATTGCTCTTGTTTATGTGTAGCAAAGCAGACCACTCTGTTATGTAGTACTTAATAGCTTCATCAGATCAGATCGGCTCTGGTTTTTCACTCGTATGTACTTAAAAAGTACAATACAATGCAATACACTGCATGAAATGAACTTACTAGTAAATAGTACGTACATATATTGAAGTAGTTATTACTGGCCAGGTTAGTTTTATCATCAAGTTTTCTTTGACGATAATATTTCCAAATTGTATGCTATTTCGCTTAAAACTAAGCTCAAGAATTACATGAATCTACGTATCCATATATTTTTTCAATAACTAGTTTTATCTTAATGTTATAGATTATTGCGAGAATTTCTCCTCTCCTTCGTAGAATATACACTAGGAAATATTTTTTGAGGAGAAACACAATTTCGGTAAAGGCACGATTTATTTAGTTTGCACACACAGTACAGTAGAGGTTGGAGCTACTATTGGTATTGGATTTTAGTTTTGAAGGGGGAATGGAAGGAAGGGAACTGAAATGTTGTCGTCAGTGTCAGTTTTGTTGGTTGGGGGAGAAGTTTGTATCCCCGTCTGTTCGCCTCAAACTCTGTTCACAGACTAACTTCAACTTGCTTGCAGAGCAGCCAGACAATCTCTATAACTGAACTGAACTCTAACTCAACTGACTGATTGTCGACTATGTATGCATGCAACTCATGCAATTCAACTATTGTAAATGGTAAATGTGTAGTAAATATATAGTAGTGCCTTAGTAAAGTAAGTAATGTTGTTCGTAGTTCGTAGTTGTAGTGTATGTAGTATAGATTCAATTCAGTCACCGTCTCACAGTAGAGAAACGAGTGTAAAAACTCCTAACACATATTATTTTCCTAACATATCCTAGCTAATCCTAAGCTAAATTATATACAGAGTACCCAATATAATGCAAAGCAACAATACAATATATACTTTGTATTCAACTTATACGGGAGAAGTAGATGGTACATTACATTTACATTCTCTCCTCTTAAACTCCATGTATTCCACTGTTGTGTTATGTTGGTTGGGAATATTCCATACCTTATACTAACTAGTAAATATAAGTTACTTCTTAAAATCAGCTCCTTGAGTCATTCACCATCCATAATATTCTCAAGCTCAAACGACACTACAGAACCATAGCATACCATAGTATAATATGTACCTAAAGCTACGTAAATACTCTTTCACTCTATATCCTATGGAATCTTATGTACGTACCTCTAGGTAGGATAACTGTCTCAATATTTCTTTACCTACCTATCTTACTTTACGACAGTAGTAGGAATATGCATGTTACACTTGTAAATAATACATATGCAGACAAAACGTTAACAAAAACTTAAAAAAAGAGGAATACATTACAAAGCTACATATACGCACTTATAAGTACCATTACTTTACTACTACAGTCAGTCAGAGTCCAGGCACAGGATAGCAGCCGACGGACGAGAAAGACTGGAAGTGGAGGCAAAGCAAATGAAACTCGAGAAACATTCACTAAAGAAACTCAGCTTTGAGCTTTGGAAAAGCAATGCAAGGAAATTTTTAGTGAGAGAGAGGGTAACCCTTCTTCGTTTCCTTTATGAATTTCTTTATGCGTGTTTTATATACATAGTTTGTATTTTCTACTAACATTACATAACAAACCTAATACATATACTGTGTAGTATACAGTATACAGTACATAAGCTAAATCAGGTACCTCCATATCCATAATAGAGGCTAAACTACACTTACACAGTCGATTTTCAGTTCAGTTATGCTATGTTATGTGTAGTTTGTTCTTTAGGGCTAAAGCTGTGTGATGGAATAATGTGATACGACGGATAAGAGTGTTTATATTATATAAAACAAAGTTGTGTACAATCTGTATAACATTGCGTGCGTTACATAAGACATCTAAAGCAAGGGTTGTTTTCGTAGGTACGTTATGTTAGTAGTACTACATAGAGTAGTAGGTGGTTTTTTAGTGTGAATTTGGAGTCTACTGTATATTGCATTGTATAATTTTATGGACGAGGACGTTAAAAAGGGACTAAACTGTCCTTACCTCCTTGAGTTGCTTTTCATTGCTCCTTGGGACGTGTTTGTATATTGTTGTGTCCGTCTTTTTTGTATTGACTTCTTATTACCTAACGAACTAAACTAATGTACCCAAAGCTAAAGTATATCCACTTGTTTATCATTAGGACACCATAGGATTGGAAATGAACCATCTATTTACAAACATCATACCATTATAATTACAAGAATTGTGTATTATAATATAACCTGCTGCGACTTAACATTAGATAAGTATGTGAGTGAATGACTCATAATTTTATCATGTACTACAATATAATATAGCGACATGAGACGACACATTGTAAAATTAGTTATATCTTTTTACAAGGGTTATTTGCTGCAATTGTTTTTCACCCATACGTATACGTGTGTGTAGTCTAAGTATGCATGTAATGCGTAATGAACTAGTAAACTAGGGAAGGATCAGATCACTGTATAATATGTGGGTATGTACGTGTAACGTGTATGCATCTATTATGCATGCATAGACTTCGACTTGTTTAGATATTATTATGTTAGTAAAAAAGTCGTTCGTGGTAGAGATAGCCCCTTTCATGTAACTAAAGTGAGCAGCTATAGCCTTATTATATGAACATCTAGTAGTAAAGTAAAATCTAAGTTAGTTTTTTGCTTGCAATAAAACATATTGTATGTATGTTACATGTTTAATGTATGCATGCGTTTATTATTTAGTTAGTTGGCAAGCCAAGTCAAGTCAGTTCAGTAATATTCTATATAAATAATAAGCAAATGAGATTCAGATAAACGGATACTACATAAATACATCATAATATCATACATAGTACATACAGCATACATACAGCCTTGGCTTTGCTTTGCTCTGCTTACGATTAGCCTTGTCTTAATATTATTGGCCTGGTCTGGTCTGACTGGCTGATAAAATACAAACGTTCATCTCATCTCATCGTCACTCACATCACATATTATGTAACACGACCAAATAGCCAAAACCAAAAGCAAGCATACGCCAAGCCAAGCCTTTACTTACAAACTTACGTCTTGCAGATACAACTTACAATTACATCTTCTTGCTGTTGCTCTTCTGTTTTCTTCTTATTCTTCTTCTGCTGACTTACTCGGCTCTCTGCTGGCTGGCTGGCCTGGTCTGCACTTCTGGTTGTTCCAGTTTTTCATTAAACTCAAACCGTTGTGTCTTTTCTTCTTGTGTTATGCTGTTCTCCGACTAAAGACAGTAGAGTTTTATCTTGACTTTTGACTATATTATCGTATATGGCATTGTACTGTGTTACATTTACATAGATACGTTTACAAGGTACTTACAGTAGACACATTAGATCCAGCACGGCATTATATTAGTGTTATTTGACTTCCTGCGTGTGGAGTATGAAGCGATAGTGTATAGATATGAGATTTGCATGCTTACGTACGAATATATTGCACAGTAGAATTTTTTCTTCAGTTTTTTTCGAGTTGGCTGTATATTAGCTTCTTATCGTTATTTATTTGGTATGTATGTAGTACGTAATGTAATTTAGTCACAAGATAAGTATATTTTTATTGATACATATTACTCACAATTAGGAACACAATTAATTTTCGTTACTCTTTGCAAATGCATATGTCATGCTAGTAATCTCTTATGAATGATTGTATTGTTACTAATTACAATAAAAGCAAAAGTCCACTAAAGTAACATGGAAATGGATGCATTGAAGAATATTAGTAAAAGTAGATACCAATGCTATGAGGTCAGAAGAAGAGCATATAATTGTATCTGTTGAAAGATATAGATTGATAAAAATATATTATTTTTGTACATATATTACAATGGAAAATTTTCATGCTGATAATAATAGCGTTAGTGTCTCGCTAATTGCTGTTAGCAAAGCTTGTCTTGAAATATGGGATTTCTATTTCTCTAAGTTGAGTGCGTGTAGACTAGTGAGAATAATAAAAGTCACAGAAGAATACATATTATTGGGTATTTGAATCTGCTGTGGTTGTAAATATAAGTTAAACAATCATCAGCTTCCAATCCAAACTACCTAGCACCGTACAATTGCCTTAGCGTTTGCTGCGACTCACTTTATTAGCTGGCTGGTCTGGTCTGGACTATTGTACTGGAGTAGTGAACTGACTGAACTGGACTACTTTTACAGCAAGGGATGCTATTATAAAAAAGTGTAGGTATATCTACTAGTATAAGGAATATTATATGGAATAAGTACTCCGGCACAGCAGGGAGAACAGATTGTCTTTTGCATACCTGTAATAATTATGCGAATTGAGGATGACGGTATTTAGATTTCATTTCATGGTTGCATGCGCTCGCTGATGTTCTTCTGCTCATGTAGTCCAGTGGATTCTAACTAACTACTACTTACTTAAGTACCACTTTTGAGGCCAGGCAACAGCAGTACGTGTTTCCTCGGAATCGGAGAACTCCGCAATGTGTGTAATGCTGAAGCACAATAATGTTGTTATGTTATGGTAATAGTGGATTGAGAGTTGATTCCACTTTTTCAAACTTATACCCATCTGTATACGTAATAGAACTTATTTAAAAACTATTAAATAGGAATAGAAATCCTCTAATATATGTATGTAAGCGTTTATATTGGTATTGGAACTTTCCAACTACTACTACCTTTAGCATTTAGCATTTACATACTCATCATATGGACGCTGCGTTGGACTGAACTTGCCTGGCCTGAACGGGTATATTTTTTAAGTAGGTACGCATTATACATTTTTCATTACTTTGCGTACAACTTTTACGTGCTTTTTGTGCATCTGGCTAGCGGAGCTGGAGCTAGCAAATGAGTGAAGCCAAAGTCAAGTGAGTGGATTGAATATCTGTAAAAGTTTGCAGTTCGCATTGGACGACTGTTAATCTGGAATATTTCAGTTGGGGATTTTTAAGTTTAATAATGCGTTAATATCCTAAACTGACACTTGTCCTGGGCTGGCTCGCTCGCTTGGCATGTGAGAAATGAGAACACAACACATCATATAATTTTTGCATAATGTTATGTAGTGTGGACGTGGCCGGGAGTCTGCATGGCGAGGGAAAAAAGAGAACGAGCCAAACGAAACATGCATTTACGCACGTATTTTGTAGCTAGATGAATTTTATAATAGCATAGCCGGCACTAAAAGAATTTCTATCATAAAATATTACTAATACTAAATACCAAGCAAGCTATGCGTGTATTGTAATGTAATTATTTTGGATTTATAAGTAGATATTAGATATGTATCTATGTAGAGTAAGCAACTCATGCATTGCATTAATTGTCAGCAGAAAATATTTATTCTGTCCTCTTTTAAGTTCAAGGTAGCATTTATTTACTATAAGTGTATTCTATCCTACTTTTCTTTACTTAGATTCCATTTAATGTAGTGTAGTATGCTAGGTGTCTGTCTAGTCTCTTCAAGTGTATAATTAGCAAAGGAACAATTATAAATCAAGTATTTTAGCAGCTGAAATGCAATCACAATAATTTACAATAATAGGTAAGTAGAATTATTAAGTACCAAGTGCTGTGGACGCAAACGCAAGTAACTATTTCACATACTGGGAAAATTGTATTAATGTTGTCAGTGTAGTTTTTATTTCTACATAAATACTATACTAAATACTACGTGCATTGTGCGTATAGAAAATTTTTTTTTCTGTAGTAGTAGTATGGTAGTACTACTATTACTACTGTAATAGTATCGAGTTTAAGTAGAGAGAAAGAATTATTGTATCACTATCCCTCTCAACACCATACCATACCACAAAGTACAAAGCTAAAGCTAAAGCAAGGCAAAGAAAAATGTTTTAATGTACGTGTGTAAGTTTATAATGTAAGTTCATAAGTGTATGTACTATCGGAAGCTTCCTGTAGTCAAGTCAGTTAATAAAAATTCATTTAGTTTAGCATTAGTTTGAAAAATCAGAAACTGGAAGGAAGAGAGACTTGACTGGAACTTGTTTTCCTGTGGAAAACCAAACCCTTTTATTATTGTTAGCTATAATGCAATGTAATCGTGTAAAATTGTAAAATGTAAAGCCAAAGCCAACCAAAGTAAAGAGCTTTTCTGTTGTTAGTAAATATTATTTGTCACCGTCACTCTCGCTCTCTCGAGCAAAAGTGTTTGCTCTCAATTCTGAAACATGTAAGTGTAAGTAAGGAAGGATGATAATGATGAATAATGGTGTGGGTAGTGGTAGTAGTGGTATGCTATTTAACTATTTAGTGATGACGATGAGTCTATGTGGACAAGACAGTCACCTGTATTGTTCATGAGAATTTTCTGTACACACATGCACATACTGAAGCAACTAATCATATTTAATGACATGCACAACAATATAATAATATAACCATACATGCTATGCTATATTTATTTAGCAGACCAGATTGTGCATGCACATGGAAGCAAGAATAATAGTTTCATAGTTTTCTGGTACATGTGTATATAAGTGTGTTGCTTTGTTTGTTGAGAGATCATTTTGGTATGGAAGATTCCAATTTGTTCTTGGCTCTTTCGTGTGTAATCTGCACATTGCTATAGCCAATGTAAAACAAAGTTTGCTAATAAAACGTGATAATATTTTATTTACTTTACTTTACTGACACAAATATATACTGCAACAAGTTTAGCTAACGAGTGCACTTTTTTCTTTGCGTGTGTGTGGCGTGCTATGCTGCTATACTCTAAATAGAGATAGTGCTGCTCCTTTGTAGTATAGTTGCATTGTTTGTCTATCTCTTGTCAAATTATTTATTTAATATAATGTGAGGGATAATAATATACGTAAACTGATTCAAGTGCTAGTAAATATTGCAAAATTAGGGATACAATAGCCTTTGTTGTATGCACAGTACACATGCAGCACTATTCATTCATAGATATGTTTCACAAATTTACTCGAAGCTCAATAAAAAGTGAATACATACAATTAAATACACAGATCTTCATAGCAAACAGAGAAATTAGGTAGATTTATTTGTGTTTGTTTTGCTAGAACGAAAGTACCTACTGAACGTTCAAAGATGTAAATAGGTTCATTGTTGTCCCATTGTTAGCTTAGTGAACATAATGGTAATAGCGAGGTGGAAAGAATCTGAGTGGCAAGGCATGGCATGTCATGCCAGTAATAGTAATAAGAATAAGGGTAACAGCAATAATAGTAATAGCGATAGTACTAACATGGAAATAAGTGAGTTAAATTGTATATGAACATTTTTGGGTCGCACTTGCAATAGATATAATAAGTTTAGGCCAGGCTACAGGGATGTTTATTTTAAACCTGTTCTTTGAGTGTATAAATTGTCCGACCAATTGCCTTATTCATAGACATTTTCGCTGGGAGTGCATTAAGGCATTCATCCCATGATCGACTCAATTGTAATTTCCAATTGTCAACTCCCAGCTAAATTATCAGATTTGTCAGCCCTTTATATTATATTTGTAGATTTGTAATTGGAGATATTGCTACGAAGTGAAAATGCAACAGTTATAATTGAACTAGCTCAACGTAAATGTAAAATGTATAAACATAAGATTATCTATGGCCTACGGTCTACATTTATATATGAGCAACAACGTATAGAAATAAACCGATGCTATAGCTAAAAAACATTATTATATATAAATATATAATTGAGTAGTAACAAACAGGAATTTTGCTTATAATTTGTTTACATGTGCTAAATAAATTCATATTATTGTATACAGTATATGAAGATGTGGGTATATAGTCATTATTTAGATGATACAGTATAACTCATCATTCATGGTCTTGCTTAATCAACACTAGTATTGTGCAATATCTAGCTGTTGCGGTGTTATGTTATATTATACTGAACATTGTATTGATTTCTATGTGAACTGCTTTATGATTAGTCAGTATTTCTAGGCTCAATTCCTGTTGACATTTTCAACAATAGTAATTATTCTATTATTCGTTTTATTGGTACATAGGACTTTGACATATTTACAAATGGTTAGATGACAGCGGCTTTCTCCTCGTTATTGCAAATATCCACTTATTCGCCGCCTGCACCTAATAAACCCATTGTGTTCCAAAATATTTCATGCAATTACCTATTTTTATATTCCTTTATGCAGCTTTAATGTATTGATTAGGCATACAGGAAAAATGAGAAACTTATATTATTTTTATGCAAGAATTTTTATATGGATTTAAATTCTGCTATAAAATTTTAGAAATTATTATTCAGGTATATAAATTCCCCAATTTTTATGCCAATTTAACTTGACAAGGTAACAGTAACACTCTCCCAAATTGCAAATGAATAATTTGAATACATATGACCTTCAATTGAAAGAGTAGACTATTTTATAGATCCTAGTGGTTACCTAATAAGGATGCGTATGTACTAGATAAATGATCTTTGCCTGGCCTGGTCTGATATTTTTGCAGTTCTTATTGTTAGATAAATATTCTTATTTATTATTAAGGTTCAGTTCAGCATTCATTAAGTTTACTCTTGCAGAACTGGTATTTCTTTTTGTTTTTTCTTTGGCCATCTCATTGGGGTGGTTGTTGGTGACTTGGCTACGCATTCACACATATATCATGCATTAAGTGATATAAATGACCGACATGTTTGACTGATTTCATGGGTGCGGGCTACTTCATGAAACTCACAAGGAAAGTGATAAACTCAGATGCTCAGAAAGAACAGGACCCAGTTAAAGTTAAAACTATACTTCCATTCATATTCAAAGCATAGAAATTATACTTCGAGAAGATTATTATCCTCCCAATCATTATAAGTTACCTAAACCCACTACTGCCTACTACATATTAATAAAGATTAGATTTCTCAGCACACTGCACTGTAGAGGTGATCTCGTATGGGAGACAATGAGGACTCCTTTTCTTAACTCATCTCATCATTAGTGCCTCTCCTTTTTTGAAATTACTCATTGCAAAACATAACGGCTTCTGTTGAATTAACTCAAACATAATCATCAAACCAAACTTAATTTTACTGTTTTGTAACCAACAGTCATAGATTGGTTACTTACTACTTACTCTATCATCAACTTGGGATATCTGCTTTATTGTGTATTGTGTTCAGGAAAAAGCGTCTCTGCTCTAAAACATGGCTTGCATAATTATTAATAAATAAATAATAGTGTAACGGAGTAGTTGATTCGATTTATCCTATAATATTATATTACATGCGTTCTTATACAGTTCTATCCAATATTCATATTAAAGTATCCCATTCTCCAGCGCAATACAGTACAATACAAATTAATTTTGCTTATCGTTAGATTACATTGCAGTGCAACTGACGCTGACTGTACTGTTTTTTCTTGCACACAAGTACAACTACAACAGAATAGACTGCAGATTGCCAAGAAATAAAAATCAGTGCATTAGCAACAGACTGTATTACATGTTGCACTATGAGTCAATGAGAAATATAAAAAATGAGCAAAATAACCAAACCACAATAACCGGATTGCCTCGATTGACCGATCATTTATTTACTATCTATTTGCCTTGTTGATATTACATGAGAATGAGACTGTTGCGGATTGCAATACTAATACTTCTAGTTAGTTTTTCAATTGTGCACTTAAGTAACTAACAATAAGTAAGGAATAGCTCAACAGTTGTTCGTCTACAGTCTACACGCATATGCATATGCATTAATACTTACTAATACTACAATTATAATATTATGATCCATCCTTTTGTCTTTCGAGTAAGCATATATCATCTACATTAATTTCATCAATTTATATGCGTAATTACTAAGTAAACAGCCTTTGTTATATGTATATCAGTAAAACAATATATTATAGATTACAGATACTA
The DNA here is from genome assembly GCA_034694165.1 of Tomocerus mixtus. NCBI lineage: Eukaryota > Metazoa > Arthropoda > Collembola > Entomobryomorpha > Tomoceridae > Tomocerus > Tomocerus mixtus. Next base: position 10,368 of record JAQFYC010000068.1, on the reverse strand, counting down.
TATAAGCAATGATATTGTTTTACAATGTGAAGTAGAGTTACTTTACAACTAGTTGGGGTATAAAGTTGATGTTAGAAATTAGAGGTAAAGGGTGATAAGTAATATAGTAGTTAAAACCAACTTGAGTATATTATAATGTATAGCTGCAGTATCAAATATTGCTAGCTGGGAAATATGGTCAACAAGATATAAAGTTCTATAGTAGGTAGCTTTTATGTAAGTGAAGATCAATGCATTTTGAAGATGATACATAAACATTAGCAACAACTAAGAATCTGGATGGGAATTATCAATCAACAAGTACATAACTATTATTTAAATGAAGCGTCTCTCCTCTCTTTGCAGATAAATTGCTTCGTTGATCGAATCGAGGTTAGCAGTATTAGTTTCTAGTTTAATGTAACATTAAGCTTTGTTGTTATGGTGTGCATGAATCCATAAATGTAGATCTTAATTATACGAGCTTTAAGTAATTCAGATACTTAAAGTCTAATACCCCTAAGTAAGTACGGATAATTAACTATGTATGTATAAAGGGTAGACTGAGGCTACGGCTGCGAATTAGTTATGACTTTATGACCTATGTAAATAAGCTTGTATAAGTAGCTTTGTGTAACAGAGCAGAAAAGGTTCAACGAAATTGGTCCCATCCTATGTAAGAGTACCTGCACATAAAAATGTTTATACTAAGTGCATGTACTGTTAGGTATGTTCTGCTGGATAATAAAATAATACATGAATAACAATTTTATATTTATTTCAGTATTCATAAGTAGACTGGCCAATTACAACTGAATTCTTGATAACGATAACATGAATATATAAATAAATTGAGTACAATTGAATACAAATTAATGTGATCAAACTATATAGCTTAAGAAGAAAATATTATTATAATTGTTCTATGGGGATATAACACTATATTATGTACAGATATGTCGCTCATACAGCTACATATGCGGTTTGTCTTCTTCCGTATTTGTTTGTAATTTTTTGCAGACAGACAAAGGCAAAGGATTCTGGATTCTGCGACTTTATGACTCCTATCGGTTAATAACTGGTGAATGTGGTCACTCGCACTGTTAGTTAGCTTTTTAATTGTGTAGTACAGTTCAAAGGTTGGATAATTGTAGCAGTAGCAGTAGTATCAGTAGTATGGTACTTACGGTCTTCAAAATAATCTTTTGTTTACTTTTCGTTACATGCATGACATCATCCACATTTTGTGGTTTGGGTTAAAGTTTGAACTTATTTCATGTGATAACGTATTCTTGTTTATTTACGTTTTACGTATATGTAGTACAATAAATTAATATAATTGCATATACATATTTAGTATTTGTAGATTACGATTAAATATATGTGTACAACAATATTACATATACAAATACGTGTTTTCTGAACGCTTACTAAGGAAATGTTCTTTTCAGAATAGTATCCTACATATTCACGCAACCCGAGGTCATCCACATATTATTAGGTGATATTGTAATTGTATGTCGAAAAATTATCGGGAGCCTTTAAAACTACTACTATGTACATATCAGCAGTTAAATATATTTATAATGGAACAGGAAGTTAATTGTAGTTTAGCTTAAATTTTGTTATCTTTTGTACATTGTAAAAATGATATTATTACTGGTAGATATCTGTAATGTAGAAGTAGTGCTTATTCAGCTAATAGTTTGTTTAATGAGGTACAAAATAACATAAATTATACATTTTTAAGGAATTCTATATTAATTATTAATGAATACATTTACACCAAACTAATTAAGAATGTAATACATAAACTAAAACATTTAGGTATTATAGATAGCAAGCTAAAAATGCAGTTAGATCAGATCAGGCTAAAAGGATAATCAACTGTTTATTTTGTGATAAAGGTATTTCTTGCTGTAAGTAAACATTCTTGTCCTTATCTCAACTTATGTATCTGTACGTAGTACATGTTGCTATTGTTTTAAAAATATGTAATTTTATGTATAGCACATCAACGTAGAATGTAGTATTGTAAGATAAGAATTTTGCCCTATGTAAAATGCAAGTAGCTACGTAATAATAATGTTGTTTACCATTGCTACTGTGTGAGTGCTGGGTTTTTTGTAACAAAATTAATTCCCCTGTCCACTAATTCATTGTTCTCTAATCACAAGTAGAAGTTTTACAAATAGTTATGCGAACGTGTACTGTTAAGTTAACCTGAAACTGGACGAACGTGTAAGCAAAAGCTAATAAGCTATTGACTTTGCAAACTGGTGTTCTGTGTGCGGGTATAAAGTCTAATTAATCTTAAATAAGTTTACCTCTACAGGTTCCAAATGCAAATTCACAACGCATGTGTTGATAATGTGACACCATAATAAAGGGTGTAGTAATTGTGTATCGAAGGTACGAAGCTTGTCAGAACCCAATGCAATACGTTTATTTACTATTTACATACAACTTGGATTATAATTAGCAAGAAGATCTTCTCCACCTACTTAGTCTCACTTGGTGTTCTGCTCTCTGATTGTTGCAACTTGCAAGTGCATTGCAATTCTGATTGAAGCTATAGAAATGAATGAATATTTTTATTGTGTTATCTATATGACTTTACCTTATATGCATATACTATGTATAGCATGTTATCCTATGTCGTAAAGATATATTAAATGTAACTAGGTATCGTAAAATATATTTTTATCTAATACTGTTTACTATATACATATGTACTTATAATTTATCTGTGGTACAAATATATTTATATCTATTATTTGCTAAGTTAAGTACATAATATATTATTATTCCTACTTACACTACACTAGCCAGATCAAAACTTACAGAAGACAATGCCTCACTCACAAGAGTTAGTATATTTAATATTGTTTAGAAAATTATTTCGCAGTCTAATACAAATATTTATAAGCAAATAATTGAAGTGCTTTTGGGCTTGGCCTTTTCACCAGTCATTTAAATCACAACAATGCTGTGGTTGTGACTATGTTGAAGAAAATGAAGGAGTAGCTTTTAAATGCATACATCAAATCAAAGCAAAACTTTTTTAAGTAGACAGACACCTTATAGCCCAGTCTACACATTATGCGTACAGCTTACCTTCACGTACGTAAATACTAAACACAGATTTATTATACTACGTACTAACTTGCATTAGTTGTGTACATAGTGTAAGAACTTCTGTCAGTGTCTGTGTTCAATTTTATTATATAAAATGTGTAGGTTCTTCATTTTTGTATTAAGACGACAGAATCTTATTAAATAGACTTTGTCTCAACTCTCAACACTACTGAAGTGGATGAAAGGAAGATTTCGATTATAAATCTTATAGAGTGTGTGGTAATACTTACGTAGTAAATTACATCAGATTTACAAAGTCATCCTATTGTAGATATCTACGCACATATTCCTTTTGGGTTTTTTCTTATATCGACAGTGTATTGTATAGCATATTGTAGTAGTCTGAGTCTCAATCTGAAAGACTGAAATAATGCGCTTACATAGCATGGCAGAGTTATATTTTGTGGGAACCAATTTTTGGTTCTGATAGTAAAGTAAAGCAAGTCGGGTTAACTCCCCCACATCACATCTCCACACCCTCATCTCTTTGTTTATCGTCTGATGGAGCAATTCAGAGATGAAACTATACTTACGCAGGTTACTGGAAGCAGTACTCTACTAACTGCATATGTGTTGCAGAACAAAATCATTCTACACATTTATATACATATATGTATAGTGTGTGTAGGGACTTTTATCGTATTCATATGTGTACTTTAGGTTAGTGACGACATGACAAGAGTACTGAACTATTTCAATTTTGTATAATGCTATAGACCAACATATGTACATGTGTTAGTATAATACTTGTTGGTTTAAATTGTTCATTCTAAGCAGTCTAGTCCAGTAGCTATATCAGTAGAAGTCGAATATTGATCACTCTTCGTACATTGTATACGAAATGTGTAATGATGAGTATCGCCATGCTTTTATATATTAAAAAAACGATTAGAAGATCAGTAGGTAGGTTTGGGTTGTACGTAGTAGAAGTAAAAAAGTCTCTAAACCTGAACTAAACTGTCTTGGACGTTGATACCTGAAAAAATCATTGAAAGAGAAGCTCTCGTCTCATCTCATCTCATTGTCGTCAGTTTCATTCTTCTGAGACTGAGACTCTTTTTGATGTTGATGAGTGATATATATTTGTATGTTGTATGTTGTACTAACGCTATTACACATTACACGTAGACACTTAAGTATAACGTGGTACAATAGTATAGTGTGGTGTGGTGTAGTTAAGGTTAGTAGTGTAAAATGTAATGTATTGGAGTAGAACTACTTACATACATTCGCTACGTGTATTCAATGAATTTCAATCTTTTTCATCCCCTTTCTTCCTCGGCTTCAGTTTTCCTCTCTCCATCGCATCTTCTGTTTGTTTGTCCATGTCTGGGCTCTTTGCTTGCTTAATTTTATTTAATACTGATACGCTGCTACGCTACCTTTGTTGTGAGACATACTGTGCTGCCCTGCCTAACGATAACGATGCTAGTGGAAGCCGTGTAATCTTCCAACACACCATTCAAGTCAAGAAAATTAAATATATAATGATACGCTGTCAGAGCCTTGTAGTGGGGCTGTAGTGCTCCTAAGTTGAGTTACTTAACTCTGGAGTGGAGATCAGTCGGACGGAGTGTAATAATAATATTCAAGATTTATTTGTCTCCACATGTGCATTCTCAAGATAAACTACTGCTATTTAGTATTTACATACCCTATTTGCAATTGTATTTAGTATTTACTTTAAAAGTTTGATAATTTAATGCATTTCTTAACTTTCGAAAATTCAGCTAAACAGTTTAAATAATTTTTGATACAATTACACACAATGCATTGCATATTTGCTGAAAATCGGATATTTTATTGCATATCTTTTACATGACAGTTTATTCAATTGGTATTTATATTTTGCTACTCCTATCCTAATGTTAAGTAAATGAGATTAATTGGACTTGGGTTGACTTTATGCTCCTTAATTTATTTAAAATGATATTGTGGCCCCATTAGCTAACAACTGGGTACCTAATGGTTATGGCGATGATAATAGTAATGAACATATAATCTACTGTGTACCTGTTTTTTTAACCCGAACTTTCTTTCATGCTTAAGATCACCATCGTTTCATTATTTAGAATGAACCGAAAAAGAGCGATTAAAGACTTGAGATAAGTAAGTAGTAAAAGTGAGTAAAACAGTTTAATGAGGTTAGTGTTCCTGAGATTTCTTTTAGGCGTTCTATCTGTATGTATACCTATAGGCACATAGGTACATAATGTATGTTTAGTATTACTTAGGAATGTATAAGTTTGGGATGTTTACAATGAAGTGATATCATTAAATTAAAATACGCATTGTTATTGTAGCTAAAAATGTAAAGCTGTCATGTAACTTTGTAAGTTCACAAAGTTTAATCCCTACTTCTACGTACTATATATGTAACATGTGTACTATATATGCATAATACTGTTCCTAAATTATCATCACTGTGTGTACAGATACAGTTCCAGAATAGATAACTAAAATATCCAGACGAGTCACCTAATAAATGTTAGATTTAACTGCCCTGGTTTGGATCTACATAATATACTTACATAGTAGTAGAGTTATTGCACTTCTAATCCAAGTCAGCTTAGTTAAACTACGTTAGTTCTCCAGGGATAAAAATTAGATAAGTAAGTGTAAGTACCTATCTGTAGGACTACTTTGTTTAATAATAAGATGTACTATAAGTACCTAACCTAAGCTGTAAGCGATAAATATATTTCTGGTTTCTTCTCATTGTTATATGGTAACTACTATAATATATATCGCTTTAGTGAAATCTTGCAATTGCCTGTAGTATAGGTAGCCACAGTCACATTAGAGCCATAGAAAACAAGTGTGAGAATGAGCACATAATAATCTTCGATCCTCAGTCAGTTCTTTGCCTTTATTTGGTATTGTAATCTCGGAGCAAGCTACTCTTCTTAAGTGTTTAGCACTCCAGCTCCAGCACAGTAGTAGTGGTACTAGAACTAAAGTCAAAGTGACTTGCTCTGCTCTCCCAGTTGCTTATCTTCTATTTATTATGGCACAACATCTGATTCTTTTCTGACAAGGAGCAAGGAATGTCTAATGGCTAGAGAAAAAGTTAAGGAGCCACCTGTCTGCTTTAGCATTGTTACTTCTCCATAAAAATCTTTTTCGTTCTTAAGTTTTTAATAATAATGATATATTATGTTCATATGGAGTTCTCAACAGCAAAAAGTTTTATTGTGGAACTATTATTCATGAACATTATTGCGTGCATTTTAATTAGTTGACATTTACTACAGTATAGTACATATATGGAATGTAGGTAATGATAATCGTATCGGATTTTTTTTTAGTATTATACGTAGTGTACAAGTTTGGCAAAGTAATTATCAAAATTAGTTCTAGGCTTATTCCTAAAAGTTAATTATGTCGAATAAATGCGTAAATGAACATCCCGAATGTTCTGTTGAAATATCTAAATGAGAAAATTGAAATAAAAATGATACAATTACCAAGACTAGTTAGTTTGCATAGTTTTTTACGTAAAGGACCTGAACTGGAGTGGAGTGCACTTAAGCCGAAAGCAAACTTGTGTGTAATTATTAGGAGGATTCAGTGAGTAAATAATATTTGATGAAGTTACCTAGCCAGGAGGGGTCGTAAATGTGGAGGCGAATTTAAGCCTTTATACTTATTATAAGTAGTTGCCTTCTGTTTATAAGGAGATCATTTAATTGCAGGTGGGAAATGGGAAACCACAACAGTAGCATAGTAGCCTACTACTAATAGTAAAGATAAGGGTATATTATGGAGTACATGCTATTGAAATATGAATGCATGTCATGATAGTAATAAGCTGCTCTGTAGCTCTGTGTGGAGAAAGAAAGGGAAACGAGCCACGCTATTCATGCAGAGTGCACTCACTAATCCTGTCTACTTACCTAATAAAATAAATGCAGTTTCATTTCGTACGCACATCATACATCTCACAAACTCATAACAACCTTCTACTACATATAACTATAAACTACAAACAATTGTAGAAAAAGGCGAGAAGGGTTTGTTGTGTTCTTTCACTAAACTACACGTTATCTTTTGTTAGCTAACGTTTACGTTTACCTTGCATGCATGTTCCGTAAGTGTAATGTTATGTACCGTTTCTAAAAAACCGAAACATATTGAGGGGTGTCTTGTTTTTGTATGCTCTGTGTGTTTCAAAATCCCATAGTGCTCATATTACAATATGTATACCTATATATACACGATTGTTTTCGATGATCTTCAAAATACCACGGAAGACCAGGTGTTATTTCGTGTAGAGTTAGGTTGGTATGCAGAATAAAAACTATTAATGATCTTTGTCCTACACTGTGCAGGTAGATTATAATGTAAGATAATAAATAGTCAGTAGCTGGTTTGGCATGAAACATCATTGTAAATATTTATGCTTTATTTATGACTGTATACATTTTTTCATAGAAATAATAACACGTCGGACAATTGCTGTTACATAAACCTTAAACTGATACTGGGTAGCCCAAAGTATTGCACATTATTTCGAAAATTACGTAGATAACGTACTTTAATACATAGATAGTTGGTTATTATGACATAACTTACGGAGATACAGACTATTATAATGTGTTAGGGTGCAAAGTATCAGATTTAAGATATTACGGAAGTGATTATACAATTATTACACTAGTAACTATTTAGATAAGATTACTCTACACATAAATCTATTAGTAAACTAGGAATAATCTAAAGAATATGTACATAAACAAAATTTTATTAAATATATTGTGTGTAGTTGATGTAGTAAGTACTTTTAACCACTTATACAGATATTATAGTACGTTAGTGCTTTTGTTGTGTAATCTGCAAGAGATTCAGAGGGATACTAGCCGAAAGAAGACTGTGATACATATTAACGTGTGTGAATAGTGTGAAGCTTCTCGATTCACATACAGCAGCACACGGCAACCTCGATGTGTACATTTAGGTTGATTAATTAACAAAGATTTAGCTAGGAAGATACGTAATTGTGGAATACCTGAACTTTATTCTGGCACATTATACCACTCTATGTAATGTTAATTTAGAATGTAACATGCATGCATGCAGTTACATGTACGCATCTACATAGGTATAGTGAATGCATGAAATAAAGTTAGGAATTTTGTAGCAATTTGTAACAGACAAGTCGAAAGGAAACTTATCGACACTGTAATATATCAAATCCCTCAACTGTAACATTTGCAGCTCACAAGATTATGTAACTGATTGAATAGAATTCCTACACAGATTATTCTACACAATCGTGAATAACTTCAATTCGCTCTAGTGCATTAATAAAAGGGTGAAAGCGTTGACACTACGTAAGTATACAAATGTATACCCCTATCAAGAGTTATGAAAATCGATTATGGCCAGAAGGGTGCTTAGTTTCGTGTTACAATATAATAAGGGATTTTGTAGTAGTCGATTTGACAAAGCTTTTAAAAATTCTCTTATTCCATTCTGGCGATTCTGGAGAAAGTGAAAACTTTGTAACAAAACAGGGAATGTACATATAACGAATTAGTGCATACCCCAGACTCTGGACCAATTTACATATAATATTACCTGCCTGATGCACTCGGATTGCTTCTACACTACACATCCAAAATTTAACTAACTTTATTAATTTCGACAGTTATATTGATTATATATAGTTGTTAGAGTATCAACTTACCTTACTCAATATTGTAAGGTACTGATTTTTAGTCCTAGGGAACAATCCAGATTTGTAAAAATGTTACCTTTAAAACTAAATACATAATTCATTGATATTTGGTACATTGTGCACATATTTAAGAGAGGATAATCTACCTAATCCAGAAACGAGGTAAAGATGCCCCAATTGCCCAATCGGGCCAAAAGCGATGCTTCATATTGAAAATGAAAAACAAGAGGTTCGGATGCTTGATTAGTTCCTCCTGAAAAGGGGACCCTGGAGTGTTCCACAGTATTTGGATTAGGAGGACAAACGCACAAACGTCAATTTCCGCAGGGTAATTTCCAGAAAAAAAAACGCATTTATCCAGTTCTTTAGAAAGTGTGCGAATGGATTCAACAACTATTTCAACAACTCTTGAGACGTCCAGGTATCCAAATGATTCTTCCAAAGCCATCTCCTCTACCTTCAATTTTACAGCAAGAGATGAAGTAGTGAAATCCGTTTTCGGGCAGATGGTCATTGATTGTCCATTGTTGAAGGACCATTGCCACAGAAGAATCCCCCAGAAGATCTTGGTTCTCAAAACATTTAACAATGTTATAGTTTTGTACATGTCCTTCTTTTCCTGGTTGCAGTATTTCAGATACGTAATTTCTTTGATTAGCGCTGAACAAATCTCTGCTTCGTGAATATCCTGTCCGCCGATTTTCATCAAGGGAACTTTTTCCATTTCCTCGGTCTCAATTATTTCACGCGTATGTGTTAGTTGGGTAATGCGCAGAATTGTTGCAAGTTGTAGCTGGAACAACTCAAGGGAGGGGAAAAACACTCTGGCTCGAGGAAGATACAAAACGATTTCAGGTTGCTTTTCAGGGCTCATGTTTGGTCCACACTGGCGAAGATATGCTGACATAGTCTTCTTTTCTCCAGACGATAATGGGCTTCCAACTGTTGAAGTTTGAAAAAATACATACGGCGACTTTTCAACAGAAACATTGTTCAATTTTTCCTTTCCAGAGGTTAGCTGATCCACACAATTTGGAGAATTCCTACATTTAATAAGCAAAATTACGTTTATGAATCTTATTATCGTAAAAACCGAAAATATCCCTAATATCGAAACAATTCCCCACCAGGGGACCTTATTTTATTTTACGTCCAACTTTGCTAAATGAAATTTGAATTCCCTAATTAAAATATATTAAGCCAGCCATTGCAATGTCTCCAGGAATCTATTCTTCTCTGTATTTTTGACACCATACATACTATAATACAAAATTACGTATTGAAAATATAATTCCCAGGTCATTGCAATTTCTCCAGTGGGAATTTTGTTTCGGATTTTATGCCTAATTACCTCCACAAAACAATAATTCCCGATGGGAATACTTTCGGTTTAATGGTAGCTAAAGTATATACTAAATGTATATAGTGTGGCAAAACTATCTTACGTTAACATATTCCGAATTTTATTGAAAGCGTCAGCAGTCTTTGTTTTTCTGGGACCTTTTTTGACACTTTTTGCTTCAAAGGCGGATTTCTTTAAAATATTTCCATCTTCGATAGCCATACGGATG
>JAQFYC010000067.1:0-95341 GCA_034694165.1 Tomocerus mixtus | reverse complement strand
CATTTTTAATTCAGTTATCGAAACTTGATTGGAGTAGGAATTACCATGTATAAGAACACGGTCATCATAACCTTAAGATAAATTATAGTGCAAAACTCCTTGAGCTTGAGATTACTGGGTCGCGGGAATCGGAAACAACGCGCGAGTAGTAGTGTCTCAATTTTGAAAAAATTCACGATACTACAGATAGCAGGTACACTTGATACACTGCACTGTATGTTTTAAGTCCGAAAGTATTCAGTATTCACAATCAGTTTTATGACAATCATTCATCAATCAATAGATTATTACGGGATTTACTATATTACAGATTAGACTGATCTTTTAATCAGCCGCTTAAAATTATTACTTTGATATTGATAAGGTTCCATCTCCATCCATTCCGAGTGCGTATACCTGTTGCCAATATTGTTGTTGGTAGGATACATAAAGTCAATCAAAAGTAAGGTTTGAAAGATTATATTTTAAGTAAAAGTTTCCCGATATTATTATTATTATGAGTACCAACTGACGCAGCTGCTGTATGCTTATAATAAGTACGAATTAAAATATTTTGCACAAGTAAAGTAGTAAAATAATATGTATGTTCATTTTTAATAGCAAAAAATGTTCCTATGTCCCAATTAAAAGATGTGAAACCTATATAAAATGTATTTCCTACATTTCAAATTTTATGTTTCTTAAATATTTATGGGCCTATACGAAGCATCTATCTATAAGGCAAACTCGTGGGACCCCAAATGGGAGGAATACTGTGTAGCTTTGTTAATACATACTTATTGACGATTTGCAGGTCATGCCTTCCAATATTGAACTGAAAGCTAAACTGCCCATGGAAATTACCGTGGCACGAAAAATAGCAAAGCAGTTAACCTTGGGGAAGGAGCCCGAAATACTACACCAAGTGGACACATTCTTTGACTCTCCACTGTGCCGATTAAAATTGCGAGAAGAAAACGGTAGTAGCACTCTGATAGCTTACGCCAGAGTTGATATTGAAGGCCCAAAAAGAAGTGATTATATATTAACACCAGTCAGTGACCGTACAACAATGATTGAAGCTCTCTCAAAATCTGTGGGCATGTTGGGCGACGTGGTCAAACGACGAGAAGCATCTATTGTTACATGGAACGGACTTTCTGCGAGAATTCATTTAGATCAAGTAGAAAAACTTGGAGATTACATAGAATTCGAGGTAGGAATGTACTACTAGCACAGCTAGAATATCTATCAGTAATATTATTAAGTTACAATACATATGAACATATTATGGAGTAAATTTTTATTGGAAAGTAGTCTATTTGTCAAAAAGTTACAAGACAATCTTTTAAATCAGACTATTTATGTAAATTGTGTATTTATTTTTCAATTTAATCTTATATTTTGATCATTAATCAAACTGATGTCTAAAAACATCACATGGTGAGTCGATATTAATATGCATGTGAAGTTTCCTACTTAAAATGCAAAAATTATGGTTTCTTTTATATTTGGACTAAGATTTTAGTGGTAGTAGATATCATTTTATTTAGTAGTAGTATTTTAGTAGATTTGGAATGTATTATTGTGAATATTTGGTGTGATGACTATGGTATTTATTTAGTTATATTACTAGGTTAGTGGTTTGGTATGCTCAAATTTAAAAAATTATATTGTGTTTCCTTCCATAGGTAATCATTACCAATGACTCGCAAATTGCACCAGGAGAAGATATGGCTCTGTATTTGAGTAGCTCGTTTGGAATCAAAGATGAACATCTCATTAAAGACGCCTACTACGACTTACTCAAAAATAAATAATTATATAAAAAATATACTGATAATGATACTGATAAATAACTGTACTCAAGGAAACAGGTCATTCACATTAACATTGCTTTAATAAAATAATAAAAATCACAAAATACATCAGTTAAACAACGAAATAAGTTTACATCAGAGACTTTAGATATATATTGGTAAAATAAACATAATATCATTAGCACTTAACAGCACTCAATTTCATGCATAGGAACTACGGTAGCTATTCTGCAGTGTCATTAGCATCAACACACATCTACAGGGGTTACAAACATTAAATGGTTACGTTACTGTTACAAGTTATTATTAGTTATTATATTACTTTGCTAGAAACTAGAATTAGCATCTGTCAGTAGATATCTTGATCTCCAAGAGTAATATTCTGATAAATGTAAGAATTTGACAACAAAATATTTCATGACACATCAACGCACATTAAAATTGACATTCATTTTTTCAACCTAGCATGATACATTTAACTTAACCCACGACATGAAATCTATTAAAATCGATAGTAGAAGGTACGAAATAATTGATAGGTTACCTTGTACATTATTTTGGGTTATGGACTGCCTATCATTTCAAGTAGAGATAATCTGTATTAAAATAAAGTAAATAAATAAGTATTTATTAGGGTTGATCCGTGTAATCGGCAGGTACCTAGCCAGCCATACTTAAGGGTCAGTGGCCATTTTGCATATTGAACACTCATACTCCGGACGAACTTGACTCTTTCGTCGTGTATTAGGAGGGTAACAAACATCTTCACTTCAGCAGTAACCAGTAACAATGCAAACAAGTCATATAAGCACTATTATCAATGTTACACTACACGCTAAATAATTGTTGGTACTAAGTGTAAGCACTATAACACTAAGAAAAAAACGCACTAATGATATAGATCCTGATCTTCAGTCAAATCAGTGAAACCGGAGTTATCTGGGTCCAGGACCTTGTTCGATTCAGGATTAGAAGGATCCATTTCAGCTACTAATTGTAAACTTGCAGAGCGGGCTGCCTGTAGCGGTCTTGGTAGCACGGTAGAAGATGATGAAGACACTCCTCCGTCGCTCCCACTTCCACTATAAGAGTCGACTCCATCGGAAGTTGATAATAGATGTGCCCTCTCTTCTCGGAGACCACCTGGGTGGCGGTACACTTTTGCTGGCATAACATTTCGAACAGTATTTCCTGCAAAAATGATGTACACAAATAATGTAATATTCCAAAACCACATTTAAATCCCGTCTTCCATAGGTTTCAGTTTAACTTACGCATAACACCAAGGTGCTCCTCAAGATCTTGCTTAACATCTGAGACGTCCCACATTTGACAAAAGGACTCGCAACAATTCGGATGATCAGCAGCCATGTCTACATATGCCTTATAAGAAAATGCATAGTGATGGGCTACAGCAGCGAAGAACATTTCAATACAGATCAAGAAATTCTGCAGACTGGAAGATATTGCTCTGATGTCACTCTTCTCGGTAGTTCCGAAAACATTGGCTATAACTCCCGTATTTACCAGGATGGAGATGGCAAACCCTTGACTAAAATAGCAAATATAATCATAACCGTTTAGAATTAAACAACATTCTTTTTATTAGAGTTTCGTTCAAGGTTCAGAAAAAACGTAAAGTTCGACTTACAAGAAGGAGAAGAAAACAACCGACTTTATGCATAAGAATTTTCCAATCGGTCTCATTGGTCCAAGTTCATCTTTGTTTGCTCGGTAGAATAAGACCAAGCAATACATGGCAACAAATTGAGAAAGATTGTTTATAGCCACTATATAAGGAAATGCTACAGATGCCCTGAATTCGTCCTCACCGTATACACCAGATAATTCACAAATACTGAAAATATATAATAAAATTGGGTTATTAAAATTGTTATCACATCAGTAAATGTATGTACATACAACAGTCCAAATCAAATGCGTATTTTTCTACTTAAGTAAGCATATACGTGATCTTATGTAATGTCAAGATCATTTTAATACGGATTAATACTAACTAATAAATATATATTTGCACAAGACGAGACTCTGTAAGTCGTAAGTGTGTTAGCTGTTATTGTTCTCTTAACGGAATTGATAAAGGATCATAAAAAACAAAAATATTTATATTGACTTTATGTAATAGAAGTGTCAATGCTCAACATTGTTAGATTTAATGTAAACACAGTGTCTTACAATGCTATAGCAGTAGTCAAAGGTCGGAAGAATGTATACTGTAGAATGCCATGTTTACACTTATGGACAAATTCCCTGCCCATTTCCCAATCTCGTAAACAGCACAATGGGAAGAAATGATGAACTTGTTGCTTCAACTCTAAATTCGCTTCCAGATCCATTTCCGCATTCAAATAATTGAGTAGAAACTTCATAAAGTTGTAAATTACGTAGGCTTCATAGCACTCACGCATGGAATTAAAATAAATTGAATATTCAGGTGCCAACAGTCCTATCCACTGCAAACAACAAAACATTTCATGTAAATAATTTAAGACATTGACAAAATTCTACATGCAATTAAATTGGCAGGTAAACACCAATGCTTAATTAAGCCACATACACAACACACATTAAGAAAAACAATTTTAAATCTCCATAAGCTCCTGTATGTCCAGAAGCTATCAGCTATCCTATATTACGTGTCCGAGAATAATTAATTGAACGTTAAAACCTCTGCTCTGGTGACAAATCCAATAACTAATATGCTAACAAATTGAATAAACAAGATTGCCATTCATTAATACGTAGGAATCAGATCTATTGACTTTAGACTATTAATTATTGAATACTCACTTTCACATTCTTACATTCATACAATAAAGCTGGTCGCTTAAAAATAAAAATACTTAACTAAAGGAATAAATAGAATAAAAAAATAAAATAGAATAAACTTACAGCATCTAGGGCATATATTGGCACCATCCATAAAATCCTAAAAAGAGAATAAAAAAGACATCAGAACTTGCGTTGATATAATTAATATGACTTATGTTATGATGTTATGACTGCTAATAACTATTAGGGATATTTTACCGTATAACATGTTTTTGTAGATATGGTTTTGTATAATGAACAAGATGTTGTACAATTTCCCAGAAGGTGATTGGCATTGCCAATAGGGCAAATACTCCGGCAATTAGTTGACTTCTTTTCTGCTTCTTGCATTCGTCACCCCCAAGACAATTGACTACAAGGAATGGGACAAGTACCATCAAGACTATTGCATAACTTAGCAGAACGAAAGGTCGAATCCAAAGTCGCCAGCGTAAGAAACAATGGAACCACCATCTCCCGAATCGTGCACAACAATCTTTACAATTGCAACTCATTTTGCTTGGATTTGGCAGAAAAAATTAAAAAATTAGGAACAAAACTGCAATTTTATTATGCCTGGAAAATCCCCAGTATTCATGGGTTGGAATATCTATCAAGCAAGGAGAGTAATCCACACACAAACGCAGATTTTGCAAATCTCACGATTTATTTAATCCGATC
Source organism: Tomocerus mixtus (assembly GCA_034694165.1). NCBI lineage: Eukaryota > Metazoa > Arthropoda > Collembola > Entomobryomorpha > Tomoceridae > Tomocerus > Tomocerus mixtus. Next base: position 90,029 of record JAQFYC010000067.1, on the reverse strand, counting down.
CATAGCTATTTCACAGCAAACTCCACTCCTATCTAAAAATGGACAACATCTTTCGCTTCCACATATTTGAGAAGCCCGTCCTGATATTGAATTCAAAAATATTTCCCAGTTTCTTGAGAGTCCGAAAATGCCAGGATATTTCTTATGGATTTTAATCTCAGTTCTGTCTTCTTTGTATGTAGTCTTAGATCTTATAGTCCATCTCCCTTATTAGATTCTTCTCAGTGGGTATTGTACATTTTTAATTTCCCCTGCTGAATTATTTTCTTCCCTGGTTGCATATATACAACAGATAATTGGAATTTGGGTAAATACTTTTGCCAAGTCTTTTCTATTCATCTGATATAATCACTCCACTATTGCAGTTATATTCACCATGGCCTAAATTGAATTAAATTGATAAGGTAGCATTAGTCAGTGTTAATACAGATAATACATACCATTCCACAATTTTCAACCAGATGGCTACCAGCTACAATTGTGAGTATTATTTGACAGTTGCAGTTGCCATATATACTTACATACAATAATAAGATTTTTGGCTTGAAATATAAGCAGGGTCGTGTTTCGACACTTATTTGCGAATAATCATCAAAATAGGAACGTAAGTATGACTTAACAGCTTGTGGCCACTGTTGATTCTGTTTTCAAAGTCAATCAAGAGTTGGTTGTCAGCTGTTTGAAAAGTCAGAGAATAGATATAATAGCTTTATAGCTAGCACTAATCTTTGCCAACACCAAGGTCCCTTAACTAGTCCACTTCAAGTTGATGGAATAATTGTCACTGTAATAGAGTCATCAAGATTTCTTTAATTACGCTAACACTTCTAATAATTGTCCGTATTTCTGAGGGGATATTTTGAAATTGTTAGTTAATCTTGGGTAGTTAGTATGGGAGTTTGACAGTAGAGACACAAGCTACTGTACTGAGGAAAGGAATACAAGTAATAAATGTAATCTTATAGCTGTTTGTGGATTGTGTCTGGTAAATTGCCATCTGTTTGTTTTGAGAGGTAGAAAGCAAGGGAGGAGGGGCAGAGAGCTACGTTCCGTTCCATCTGTTCTCTGTGTACGTGCAGTGTAGTGTGGATTGTGGATGGATGTCAAATGAAGTCTTATGATCGTGACTCTTACAACTTAGAAGTTATTAATATAATAATATACATAGTAGCCCATTTACAACGATATAGGCAATATAAATTAGGTACGCTACTTGCATTTTGCATAGAGCTTATGAGCCTACAAGTTGGCGTTGGTTTTTAAGACCATTTTATTGCTCCATAGCAGCAGTAAATCGATGAAAATTAGTTTTGCATAATTGTTTTTTACCAAACCAGCAATCAGCTATACACTAGCTGAAATAAATGACTACCATATTTAATAAAATGCACTAAAAATGACTATGTACATTTTGATACATGCTATCTATGGTGATCCGCCATGCATTGGTATCTCGTGAGATAAAATTTATGTGATAATAATATCTCATAACTTGTTGGTAATTAAGGGAACCGAAGCAGTGTTTCTATACATAGGAATATGAGCATTACGGCATTACCAATAGTTATTGGAATAAATGCACTTTAGTATGATCAATCGAGTTTTTGGGTTGGATGCTCAATATATAGTTTTCCATAAGCGAATAATAAGGTACGAAGAAAAACGCCAAATTGTAATAGTAAAATCTAATTTTTGGACAATTCTCAGTTATCAAATTAGTGTAAAAAGGAAACAAAGGAAGTTACCTAAAAATTTGACTCAAACAATAAAAAAATAAAGTGATGGACCTTAAATGATACTCCATATAACATGATTTACATTTTGTTTAAATTAAAGAAACTTAAAATGAAACGTGATTAATAATTTACATGCCCTATATAGCAAATGTAAAGAAGCAATACAACTTACAACATGATGCTTTGAAATCGATCTCAAGGCTCGAGATGTGCTAAAAAATATTACGACCTAACATACTATAAATACGAATTACAATAATAAATATAGATTATAGTCAGAATTATTTTGTTTTTCAGTTATAATATAGGAGATGCACAATCCAATTTTACTATTATTTTATAACATGTGTGTAACAACGATTTCCTAATCAGGAAATTATCATTTTGGGATATAACAAGTAACTGCCGACTTATAATTAAAATAGGCTAAATGAATATTTAAATCTCTTTGCTTTAATTAATTTTTGTCAAAATAGGCATTCATGTCATATCATACAGCTCACAGCAAATGAACTTTACCATATAACAAGTCCGCTTATTTTCAAAACATGATTAAATTAACAATACTCAAACATTCATTTCACTAGAATAAAATAGTGTATTCGTTATACATCTTTACATCGCATGTCGTAAGATCTAAAATTCAAACAGTCAATGTTCTGACATGATATTAATTATTTGACATTTAAGTCATACTTATTATACCTACGTAATTCCTGGAACAAACTCATTTTTGCACTAGTCTAGTAAATGAGGTGTTCTTTACTTTTACCATTCGATCTATGGCCAAATACATGGCTGTGATTTATTCCATTTGATGATATTATGCACTGTACAAGCAAACTAATCGTAAATAGATTTATAATAATATTTCATCTATACAAACAGACACAGCTGAGATACTAACGATTAGTAGATGGGAGAAGCATACTGCTATTCCATTTTATCGCGTGTACGGATATATTTAATTTAGTATAAAATAGATTTAATAATGGCGAGAATACATAGGTAAATTTGATTTGTGCAAATGTCTCACATTTCAGATTCATCGACTACGAAAAGCAATTGTGAAGACAAAAACACCATAATACAAGTAAACTATTTCGCAAATAAGTACGTGGGCTAACCGAAAACCCTCTATCTAGAGTAAACATCCCGGCTGACTTTTCAAACCGTGGGCTATCTACTAACTAATCACGGAATCAGACTATTTATAAATAACATAAAAACACTTTGATGTTTTAAATAAAAGTTCCATATATGTACTACAAGTATCTCATATGTAGCATAGAACATTGACAGATCTACAGGATAACGGTGATTTCAGTGAATTCAATTGTATGTACACCCTTTTTAGATTTACTGCGACTATACACTAACTGTATCATTCTAATTAATAAACTAATCGACCTAATCACAGAAAATTAACCATATGACAATCTAAAAAAACAAATACAACACATGTTTACTTCTGAATATAAAAATTATTTAAATTATCTAATGTAATTAATCCTTGTAAAAAGTTAAGTCTAGATCAAATATACTAGAAATTTTTGCTCGTGGACTTATGACGATGAATATTTGCTTATTGAATGCACCAATACGGGCCTTAAAATCTGCCTAGTGTCTATAGATCACAAAATTATCGGTTTACGACAAAACTACTTGATATATATTTATATGTATGTATGTTAAGAGCTTCGTTATTGAAAATCAATAGAGATTGTACCTTCTTCAAGATTCGATTTTACGAACGTGGTATGCATACAGTTAAAATAGTTCCTCAAAATATTTAGTTAAATAACAGTAAAACAAAACAAAATACAAATCATTGCAAATTTTAAATAATACGATGTTTCATCGATAACATTTTTGAAACTCAACAACGGAATTTTTTAGTTTCCCCAGTTTACTCTATCTAACAGGTCCCTATTCGGGACATGGTTGGAGAGGTTGCAATAAATAATGGGGATTAAAATTATCAATAAATATAACACCTGAAATGAGAACGATTATGATAATTGATAATGACGCTACAATAGTTTATCGAAAACCTAAAATACAACACAACTGAATATGGTTTACAAAGACAATGAATCTATACGCTCACTAAAATAGATGCACCAGGTAACGTCCTAACGATTAATAGGTACCATTAGTACACATTGTGCAATAAATCATGCAAGTGAATTACATGATAACATTCTGTAGCGCACACCAACTTCTTGCACTTTGAGAGCAACATAGTGTACTATTTTCCTAAATTACTTCAATGAGACTTTATAGTTGATCGTTTGTAGAAGACTATCGTCGTTTCAAGGCTTCGGATTTATTGATCGCAGCAGCTTTGCATTTTCTTCGCGAATTTCTGCCATTTGTCGCGTAAGTTGGGCAACTTGAAGTTCCAGTGCACCAATTCGTTTTTCCTTAGCATCTAACAGCTCGCTAAGACGATCATTTTCCGTTTTCAGATGCTATAAACAATATTGTATAAAATAATTTAATATCGATTTGAACTAGAGATAGATAAGGCATTCAAATAACATACCGCAATATCATCTCTGTTTCCTCTAACTTCGCCACTGTTGTTAGCCTCGTCATCGGCATCCAAATCGGAATCGCTATAGACATAAATGAACTAAATTGCGTGATCGAATTACATTACCCAGTTCTATTTCTACTACAATACAATTTCACTTGGGTAGTTATAGATATAGTTTAGTAGTAGTAGACCTAGTTAGTGGAATAAGTATATCTACTGACATTACTAATACATAACTAAAATAAGTTTTAAAAGTTTCTATTTACATATTAAAGTAAAACACTACTAGGAATGTCAGCCAATAGTAATGGGGCTTTTTACGGCACATCCAGGAAATAAAGAAGTGAAATTTGGTTTGGTCACTAGCACTACAGGCATTTGTGTCTATAATTATGATTTAGAGTCCACGCACTCCATTATTCAAACTAACCTTTTTCCCTTGGAAATGTTTACTTTCTCTTCGGGTTCCCCAACTAGACAAACGGCCTTAGCAATAGCTGCAGGCATTGTATTTTCATTATTTTCATCTTCGCCGGTGCTTCCTCCCGTGGACTAAATAATTAGATACACAAAATATTTTAATTGCCAGGCGTAGTTTTAACTGCAGTAATCATGGGAAATGAAGAGGGTTGTATATATAAGTATTTTTAGCTTTCGTTTATACTATGATACCTCTGTTGATGGTAAGTGCATTACACCAGTACTTCGGCGCTTTTCTCTGAGTTTCCTTCGATCTCGTACACCTTTATTACTTTTCCCGGCATGTGCTCCACTGTAACCAATAAAGGAGGCAAATAATGTCAAATCATTTCAAATTGACTTTCTAACATGCCGATTACACTGTTAAAATTATCTATATAGTTTTTAAGAAAAAGGGACACAGTACCCAAGATATCTGGCTACAGATCTTTTGTCCTTATTAACACCTCTGCAGATTGGTTTAGGGCTAGCATCGTTCTGTTCTACCAGAACAACAGAGGTCTGTTCATACTTTGGAATGGTGCACTCTCCTTCGTACTCTTTTTCGAACTCCTCAACCTGACCTGTAACACAAAAATAAAATAAATTTCAGTAATTCCGAACAGTGTGAAAGTAAGCACTTTTCAGTACAAATAGAGGAAGAAAACTAGGTATTAGACATTATTTCTCTTATATCATCAATATCAATTAACATATATTATTAGTATACTATTTGATGCTTCATATTATTCAAATTAATTACCTCTTGAGTTCGGGAATGCATTATTAACCGCCCGATTTGCTCTAGCAGAGCGAACTTTGGCTCTTCGAGAAGCCATTGCAAATTCATGTTCAACGTCATGATCTTCTTGTGATACTGAAGACGAAGCCATAGTGAAGGAAGTTTGGGTTAATCTAGTTATTAATCAATATCTAAAAACAAGAAAAAATTAATAATTAAGGAATATAATTTGCTTAAAAGGCTTATTTTCTCTTTTTCATTAAATATGGTGCCCGTGTATGGTGTATATAGTACTTATAGTATACGACGGACGATAGAACCGGAATTTTATATTTGGTATACATTGTTACATTATCACTAATACTAGCGTAAAACACTTGACTTATTTAACCTATATTTATTTCTTATATCATATGTGTATTTTTAATCTTTAACGTCAACTGTCCACTATAACACTAACTATGAGACAGTGTCCAGTCAGGAAAACATAAAATACGTCTTCAACAAATTCCAAATGGAATATTATTATATTTGATATTACTGTCTAGTCTAATACCGTTTCTTAATTAAATACGAAAAAGTTGAAACAGCTACTTCTGTTGTCATTGTAATACTTTCTTCTGTCATCTGTCAATATTGGCAATTTTGACGTACAGTTCCCTGTCTCAAGAAAGTACACTAACTCATATAACTAGCAACAGCAAGCAAGGACGAATGACGAAGATTGAATTCCAATTCCTCTCACCTCTACGAATGCAGAACATTTGTTTAAAGTACAACTAACACAAACTATACAGAAGAAATTTGCTTCTCTTGATGACAGACGATGGATATTGGTCACTGAATATTTGCCAATTGTGACACAACTTGGGGAATAATCAATAATATAATTTAATTCAAAATTGTGGCCAAATTAAATGGCAATATAATCTTAACAATTGTAATTTTTATTCCTACATAAAAGTTTTACTATAGTCTTAGAAGTATTTTGTAACAATTCTTGTTAAATATGGTAATTATATAAACAAATTTTACCTGGAAGTGTTAAAATTTCAAAGATGGACGATCAAATAAACTTTTTGAGTGATTGATTTACTTGACAATCGACACTATTCAAACATTCCCTCTTCAAAGCCACATCCCTGACTCAGATTGATTATCGCAAGCATTAGTAAGACTCGCCGGTTTGTAGCATTGCAACGTTCCTTTTTGCATTCATCGCGTCTTCGTATCGGCAAAAATATTTGGGAGTTTTGCTTTTAGCATGTGGCTTGCCAAAATGCCTACATGTCCGCTGGCCCAATGCCAAGCCAGGCTATTACTATTGAGTTATGAAAATAATGTTCATTTAATTTAAATTGTTGTAGTTAGGAGACACGACTTTCTGATGTCAACTTTGTAGCTACGTCCACGTCATTATTGCAGAATTAGGTAGCACATATTTGAAAATTTTACATGGATAGTATTCCAATATTATTATCTTGGCAGTCTTGGTATAAGAAGATATTGCAGGATACAACAACCAATAAATTGTTTAATTTAATATGCAATGTGTAATCGTAATGATGATTGCAACTGTGTGTAGAGTGTACACATCGTAATTGGAAATACACTAATATGTATTAAAATTTTGCAAATGGAAATAATATTACCTATTCTTTTAATACAATAAGTTTTCAACAGACTTTATATTTCTTTCCTTTATAAATTTAATTTTTCAACATTTGTATTAAGTTCCGAACTTTGTCTAGTTGTATTCTTATTGTTGTGTCATCTGACCTGATTACTTATTAAAATTTGCTTGGAATTCAGGAATAAAGAGACTCAATAACGTTTCACTGCAATGCGTTGGGATTTCACCATCTTCGAATAAAAATTGAATATCGGTTTTCGTAACATTTTTAATGAAAATTTTGTAAGTTTTTCCAATACATGGGATGAATATACATATCATATATAGTCGGCTTATATAGTGTAGCATTCGTACTATGAGGCAAATATTTGCAAGTTGCTTAATATTTAATAAGTAAATCAATTTTATGACAAGTTCTGAGTTGTTACATGTACTCAAGTTTTTCCAGACATTCATACTGACACTACTCTACCATGTAACATAAAAGTACATATATACATAATGCATTAACTGATAGTTATGTCCCTGAATCGTCTTCAGCACATTACGATAGCCTAATTAAAAGTACAATTAACGAATACTCTATGTGTTTTACGGTTCGTTTTTATATGCAATACCAACAGTAATACACCTACATAATTAATTTAGGAGCAAATAATTAAACATTGTCTGGGTACAAATAGTACAATACAAAATTAGAAAGCTCCTTCGTAAATCGTAAATACATTTGCAAATTATATGGACATTGCTATGTTTAGTAACTGAACCTCAGTTATTAAGTAAGTACGGTAAGTAGGTATATTTATATTCATACAATTTTGGTGTATGTACTATGTTTTACAAATATTTTAAATTGAATTACACAGGGCAGATTTTTTATTTTATTCCCTAACTAACGTTCTACAGTGCTGTTCACCAATTTATAAATTGGTGAACAGCACTGAATATAATAACCATTATTGTATACATACACACAAACACAAGTTAATTAAATATAAGTTGTCAGTTGCATGAATCCTACTAAATGGGGTATTCTGTTAACAGTAACGACGTTTGTCGGTTGTTGCCGACTTTGTCTTTTTCAATACAATTATACGGTTTATTACAAATATATATTGTATTATAGACTTAAAAACCTTAAGCTTAAACCGAGTTTAAATAATATTTATTGCAAGCTATTATGTAACAATTTAATACATCTGCACTAGTTACGATTCAGCAGTAATCTGTTCTATTGGGGTATACATAATATAACTATTTGGGTATACATAAGTTACAATAATATCTAATGAGTTTGAATAAGAGCTCTCAAAACCGGTATTACAAACCGGCAATACCGGCACTAATAACGGTATTGGTAATTTAGCAATTCCGAAAACCGGTATTCATTTTTTCAATTCTGGTATTTCAGCTCAATTTTCATATATATTTTGTATGCAAAATTGATAAAGAATACTTTGTACTGTGTACCGACTTAATGCAACACATAATGACACAAATATTGGTTCAACGTTGTTAAATACCCAAAGAGGCCAAAGTTTCTATAAAAAAATTTCATAAATGGTCTAGAGTATCAGATATGCTCATGTCCTACACAAATAGCGAGGTACGTTGCCAGTATTTTGAATTTTTACGACCCATTGTCAAGTTATATAGTCAAAAAACATTAAAAGTTCCTTGTAAGAAGTAGTTTGGCCATTAATAAGGGGGGTTTATGAGGTGATTTAGCGAGCGGTATTGAATACCTGTAAATACCGGTGGTCGGAAATATCATATCCGGTAACACAGATTACCGATACTGAGAATCGTTCCGGTATGAGAGCCCTATTGAAAGTTTCAATAAATAACATTAATAATGTACATGTAACTGATGTAACTATCTGCGAGCATATAACTAAAGCTAGACAGTCGGTGTTAATGTATGTAAGTAAGCTTTTAGCATTGTTGCTGCAAATACAGAAATATTCAATTCAGAAGACAACAGAAATGAACACAATTATGCAGTTACAGATATTGTACAGTTTCTTCTACAGGCCAGTTTTGGGAAAACTATCGTTTTGTACTCTCTATTTGCAGTTTAGCCTGCGCTGGAGATTTTAGTTGAATGAAAATATATAAAAAGGACACTATAATAACTCTGATGTCTAAAGGGACCCCAAAATGCTCAGCAAATGTCGGAAAAGTCAAATAGCATTGCACTTGCCAAATGAAGCATTACACAAACATTTTGGAAAGATTACCTATTAATTTAATTATAATAAAATGGTCTTATTTTCATGTGAAGCAACGTGAGGGTGCTAGGGTATAACAAATTTGAAATAACGGCTTATTGATAAGTAATACACCAAAGGCCAAGGTTCTCTGAATTCTACCCAACCTTAATTTAAATTAGTAATAATATCATGGAAGCAGGCAAATGTCGAGGAACTACTTTCACGGTTCATTATGTCACCACTTGTTTGCAAACCATCGAATGTAAATTTTCCACAACCTTTAGAACAGACATTGAATTGGCCCCTGCATCAGTATCATTAGTAAGTATTTTTGAATCTTTACTTGATATAGAAATATTTACATCTAGAAATACATCCTGCACTTTCTGAACATATAAATAGTATCGTATTATAGCCATTCGGAGAATAAACTCAAATTATTTTATTTTATTACACTTTTATAGTAAGTACATAGAAGATGAGCATAGTTAATGTGCTGGCGTCCTTCTTCTTAGTCTAGGTATAAGGTTACGATATGTGTTTTGCTTAAATAATTTTGAGAAGAGTCCTTGAGAATGATACCGACAACCAGGTGGTAAGTAGTAAGCATAGTGTAATGTCCATCGACCTGTTTTTAGATTGGGGCAGATCACCATGTGTCTGTATGAACTGGAACCTGAATAAAATGAGTAGTCAGACATTTCATAGTCTTCCGATCCTGTGACACAAACATATTTTTAAATTCGTCATCAGATTTGTATTGATGACTAGTTATAAGTCAAGCATTAACACTTCTGTGTTAATTAGGGTTAAAAATAAATATTATAACACACCATGCACTGTGATGGTAAATGAGCAACGGGCTTTGTTGCCTTCAGCATCCCCTGCAATAAAACTAATATGGTGGGCTCCTCGTGACATCAAGTGACCAGGGGAATGACTTTGCTGCACGTAATGAAGTTTTACGTTATCCGTGAATTTTGGTTCCGACCACCAAACTTCTCTCGCAGTTTCTCCTGGACTCAAACGAATCTCAAAAGATGTAGGGCATCCTTGCACTCGTGGGGCTTCTTTATCTGCAACAAATTATCATTAGAATTTATCACAAAATAAGATATAAATATAGTGTTGCAGACAAAATTGGTTTGTATAGCCTTTTAATATAACTAAAAAATATGTTTACATATAAAATGTTCTTTAGAATTCATTAAGTATCCTGGTTAGTAAAAGGTAAAAATACTTACCAACAACGTGTATTTTGAACTGACAGGTAGCAGTGTCATTGGATATGGGACTGCGTGCTGTAAACACGACTTGGGTGACACCCGCAGGAACTTCCCATTCTAAATTCTTTGCCCAGGATGGGTCAGCTTCCACATACCTGTTAACAAAGGGAAAAGTCATATATTCACAATGCTCAATGTATATAACAATGCAATGTTGTGTACAAAGTTCAATTAGTTAACAAGTTCAACTCATGTAAGCGTACACACTACATTTATACTATCAGTAGCATTACATAAAGTATATATTTACATATATTACGGATGACAGAATATTATTTCATTGTACAATCATACATGTAAATGTGCTACTTCGGCTTAATGTCAGAATAGTATTACGTTTCTTTTAGTTTTTACTACAGTCGTGCTTAGTTCTCTATTATCAATTTACAATCTACAAGCTATTGGTAGTAAATTCGATCTATTCTATTTCTGATACTATTGTACATACCTATACCTACTATCTAATAGAATAGTAATAGTAGTCATATTCATATTATTTACCTGTACCAATCCATATTAGCTTGAGGTTGAGGGATCTTAACATAAGATGATGACATTCCAGGTTTAAGGTCCACTTCTACATCAGAAGGACAGTGAATGTAAGGTCGGGGTGTAGGGGGTAACCGGATACAAAGCGGATTATCTTCGGGAAACCAGCGAAAGCCTTTAGAACAAGTTCTCATGCGACCGTTTTTAGGATAGAAACCGGGCGAGCACAACACTAGGCACTGACTATTTATTGGTACATCGTCAGAAAGACATGTGTCTGGGAAAAGAGAACCATGTTTAGGTTCGGGTAGTTTGGAGCAACTGGACGAGATGCATTGTAGCGGATTTGTCAACAAGTCTTCGCCAGACCATTTCCCATTTTCACTGCAGGTAATTACACTGTCAGCTTCTTTTAGAAAGGCTTCGTAGCCTTGCTCTCCAAGGAAGTGTAGCGTAAATCCTGGAAGACACCGTGGTTTGCATTTTGCTCCTATTACTGGCTTGGGCTTGTGGCTCTCTGTAACTTCAATTCCTAAATCGTTGTGTTCGCACTCCCATCCAGACATATTAGGCAATTGTGGCAGCTCATCACAACTCCTTCCTAATTTGAAATGTTAAATGAATTTAGTAAGGAGATATTATGTCCAATGGAAAGCATGATGATAAATTTCAGGACATATAAAATCCTATCTATACTGCATAATCAGATTTATGAATATATGACGTGACTAACTAATGAGCCTAACTATCTACCTACGGCATAACTATATAGAGAAGCCCATAAATTATGCAGACAACTCGAAAATCGGCACTTTGTTTGGCTTGTGCATCCCCCTGTAAACTAGGTTGTTAGTAGTTAGCTCTTACTATGCTTCAAATGAGAGCAAATAAAAATCATGGGTGATTTACATTCTAAATTACTTATTATGTAGCGCCAGACACATTACCATTTCATCATTGCTGTCTGTCAGTAAGTCAGTTCATGCTATAACTTTCGAACGCTTCAACTTTTTTCCAATTTTTTCAATTCTGTTTTCAGAATTCGAAAGAGGAGGTCACAAGTAACTTTGTCAGTGTTTTTGAGCCAAATAATCGACCACACCCCCATGGAGTTTAGGCGACGCCCACATATTTTTTAAATAGAAACCTATGGCAAGTGAGGTATTGTTGAAAAGGTGTTGGCGTTAGGAAAGTGAGTGATAAAAACTGATTTCAACTTTCTGAATTGTGAAAAAACTACATTTGCTTATCGGAAGCTCAAATAAACCATGGCAAATATGGATATAATGAATGTACTGGAATCAAAAGGCGAAATTAAAATATTTTCACGGTGCCCCACATGATACAATACGTTTTAGTCGAATTTCACATTGGTACACATAATACAGTACGTTTTCGGCCGAATCTCACAGCGCCCCAATTAGTTGGACATTGTGAGAAATTGCTAGTTATCATCACATAGCATAATTCAAAAGAGTTGAGCCAGTTAAAAGTCGCCAAATAGGATAAGTGGACCATGTGACCCCCATGTTGTGACCCGTGACTCGATTTGACCATATTTTAATCAGTTAATCATATGTGCATAACCTATCCATATCTGAAAACAGAATTCAAAATAAATTATCCGTTCGAAAGTTATCTTGTAAACAGACGGACACGAATTGCATTCACATAAATGTATCTACGCTACATTCCCATACATTAATAAATAACCGTTTCCTATACATAAAGCTATTGTATAAATTAAGAGATAGAGCTAACGACTCGGGGATATTTTGGCTAGAAAACAGAAATAACCACATCAATGTCATGCGAAGGATTCGAAGTGGCAGTGGTTTCTGACATGAGAAAGTAGAAATTGTTTAGTTTTATCAAGTCAATCAAATCTAAGTTCGAGAAACATTTTTTGTCCAATTAGAAATGAAGGGCATTTTGCTATGGAGTGACTTTTCATTTGAAACACTTTTTATGAGATTATTAACTGAATGGATAGGCAAGTTCTTTATCGTATAATGCTGGCGGACGTCTTCTATCGTGCCAAAGTCATTAAGTAAATATTTATTTTAATATATTTCCATGAGCAATTGGTCACAATAATAGGTGTCTTAATCCTTAGCCCATTAAAATATTGCTTATTAGTGTATTAAAAATTGAATTTGCGAACCTTTACAAGTTTTCTTATCCTCCGAAAGCTGGAAACCACTATTACAATCACAGAGATGTCCTCCTGGAATGTTTATACACTCATGGTCACACCCTCCGTTTTCTATGTCACACTCATTGACATCAATACAAGCCGTTTCATTTAGAAGTTCAAAGCCGGAGCGACAAGAGCAAAATCGGAAGGTTCCTGATGGGACACAAGTGTGGTCGCAGCCCCCATTGTCAACAGAGCAGTCTTCGTGCTCGACGCATATTCTGGAGTTATCAGGATCAGGTGTAGAGCCTGGGGGACAATCGACAATATTTTGCAATTCTAGATTCTCTGGAGGAGGTTCAGTCTCAGTCTGTTCGGAAAGACATGTTTTGTAGTCTGTCGGGGATAAGATGAGTCCTTTGGGACAGGCACAGAATGCATTGCCAAAAGTATTTAGACACATGTGACTACATCCAAAATTGTTGTCCTCGTTGCACTCGTTGATATCTTCACAAGAATGCTGAAAGGAAAAAAATCTTGGGTAAGTACGGAAACAGAAATATTCTCTCATCCGATATCCGTATTGAAATTGACATTTGAGCCCAATTCTTGCCAATGATAAATCATTACCTACTCACTTTAGCAGACAAGTTAACTCTCGAGAGTAGCATAAAAACAATTCTTATTTGCCACTGTTGTTGATTTGTGAACATCGATACAGAAATACTCATGCAAGAATAAATACATATCGACATGCCTATCTCAAAACATTGACAGTAGCTAACTATGAACTTACTTGACACACAGAGAAGTGTATTATGTATAACCTTAACTACCATGTAAGTAAAATCAACTTACGGTGGAAGATATTCTATTATGAAACTGGAATTATTATATGTATATCATTTTATTGGATTTTTGAAAGATGGGCAATAAAAACATGACAGCAGGGGAGATTAATGTATTTATTTTCTGATAAGAAATCGTTAATGATGATAAATTATTGAATTTGTCATAAAGGGCATGCATAGACTTGAACTGCCTACTAGACTGCATTCCAAAAATTTCATGCTTTCCAACTCCAACTCTTCCGCAATTTAATTTAATAATTCTGGCAAGATTCGCTAGCTACTTAAAATACAAATTACAAACTAAAAAATGCTTTAATAAACAAGAGGGGGAAAACCTTGTCTGCAGCAAGACGGGTGCCAGTAATTCTTTCACAGCTGCAGCTATAGCTTCCCGGACTATTCATACATGTATCTTGGCAAGGTCCGTGTCCTGTAGGTAAGTAAGCACAAGATTCCATTTTAAGGAGATTAGTATTTTCCTTTTGTCCTACAAAAAATTGCTATCTTTATCTCGAAAAGATTTTATGCGTTCAAATGCTCCAAAATATTTGTACCATTTCGCAAAAGGCACTCATTTCTGTCTATGCAATTTTTTCCATCCGGACCAACTTGGAATCCAGAAGGACAAAAGCATTGGAAGGAGCCTGGCTTATTGAAACAAATCCCACTGCATCCTCCGTTGTTGACAGCGCACTCGTCATAGTCTTGGCAGGTCCCGTTGATCATTTCGTATCCCGAGTAGCAGGAGCAAGTGACATTAGTGTCTCCGTGCTCATCCACAGAACAGATTTGTTCGCATTTGAAACACTCCGACTCGTCGATGCTTCCTAAAATAGCAAAACTTTTTCAACTCTCAAAAATACAGAGCAATACTAAAAACCTACTTAGGCTCCGCTAGTACGCTATGCTACGTAGATTTATAAACCCTAGCTATTAGTAGTTGTTGTTGTTTTAGTTATTATAGTGGCTCCCTTCCTTTTGGGTAAAGATATTTGTTGCCGTGCCGTGGCGTCACCAACGACCTATGCTCCATGCTTACCTTACTTACGCCTTACTTTATTTAGTCCAAATGAGTTACGTACACTACGTGAGTTAGTTTATGTACGTCGACTACATCTTGAAAAGGATAACGGGTAATCCTACTCACATTCCCATTACCACATCTTCTGAGACTTCTATTCAGGCAGGCAGCCCGCCCGAAACATTTAACTATCTATCTATCTATTTACTAGTCTAGTCTAGTTTTGTCTATCCCTACAAAACAAAGTGACTTCTAACTTATTCAAAAACTCTAGTGCTAAGCATCCAAGGCGAGGGAACACATTTTTTGCCTTGCTCCATCAACCTTGTAATTTTCACCTGATTAATCATCTCAAGCTGCAATTTTCACACTTCATCTCACTACACTAAATTTTGTGATGATGCGTGCAATCAGATTCATAAATAACACCTCGATAATCAGCACCAATTACTTATCTGCCACGCCAGGCGACTTCAGTTTACCAGTTTACATACTTTTCACAATTAATTTTATGTACTACATATCCCTAGTCTTAAATTTGTATGCATTTTGTGAAATAAATACCATGCGCCATTAGACATGCATTTTATGTGGCAACAGAATACATTAAAGCTTCCTCTGATAAATATACACCGATAAGTACTTTGTTAAGGTAGCTTAGTTTATCCTCCAATATTTACTGGCTTTAAAAGTAATGAACTGGAGACGAGACGATGTGATAATTTAACAACTAGCAAAAAAAGCTTCCATGTATACACAAAATGGATTAGAGTCTCTGTCTCCCTGAACTGAACTTGAGTGAGCAATATGTTTTTTCAGTAGGAGACCATGACCTCACCTTTTTGAAGACACACAGGAGTTGGTCCGACCCATTTATTACGAGAGCAAAACATCCGGTCAGCCGACTCTGGGGGAAACTCAAACCCGTCTAAACACTCGTACATAGCCATGGCGTAATGGTTCCTCGGTCTCGTTCGATTTCTCCTCCTGAAATAGCATTTTTACATACAAGATGCCTAAAATTAATTCCTTGTTTAAGCAATTGCGTGTCAATATTATTTATAGACGAGATTTGATTTATCAATCCTTAGTAAAACTAACACTGCTACATATAACCAGTCAATATTATATAGATCAATGCATTTTGAATACTAGATTTTGTTTTGTTAGTACGTATCGTTGCTAAAGACAATAGAAGGATGATTTGATAAGGAAAGAATTATTGTTGGTAAGAGCAAGAATAAATGTTGTGTCATTGTAATTACATCCGAGAAACGAGCCATAAGTAAGAGTTGAGGAAAGATTGTGACAGTGACAAGAGGAGAGACAAGGAGAAAGAGATTTAATTCAGGTGAGGTCAGGGCAGAACGCATCAGACATATATAATACAATGAGGTTAACTCAAAGATAATCATACCATTTAAAAGCACAACTATGTAGACAAATGTTATACGGACATTGAAAAAGTGTTGGGATGAAACTGATGAGATAATTACATAATGTGTATCCAGGTTGGTCTATTGCTTACGTAATTTCTATATATGATAAGTGGATACATAGAAATAGCAAAAGATACCTTGTGTATTTCGTGATACGAGCGTTGGGCACAGGCGGGGCTTGTATTCCACGTCCTTCTCTCTTCATACAAGTTGTGTCGAATTTAGAAAAATCGAGGCGGAAATGTCTGAGGAACTTGAGGAGTCGCTTCTTCTTCATCGACTCTGCAATGAGGTTATCCTTATGCTGAGGTCTCAATGTAGTTGTGATTGTGGTGCTGTGGAACACAGGAATCTCATTCTCTGTTGTCTCTTCCACTGCAATCAAAAGAACAACAAAAATTCAATTATAGACGCTTAGACATCTTGTAATTAATTCTATTCTGCTCTGCGTTGTCTATATTACATTCCAATTCTAGATCAACGAAGTCTACTATTTATATGTATCTATGACATCAGAACTAGAGCAATACTTTACCCTAACCTATTGTAAAACCAGAATGCACCATTTATATGTTTACTATAGTATGTTAATTGATCTGACTTGTTTATGCCACATTGTAGTAAATTGTGTCGTGAACAGGGAGGTTTCCATGTTTTGTGTCTGTCTTTCCAACAACTTTGGAATACATTAGTGAACAGAGATGAAGTTAGAGGGTGACGTTTTGATAATGATCTGTTTTTGTTGGTCGCCTAGCCGAGTGAGATGAATTGACCCCACCCGTCGAATTAAGACAATTCAAGACACATTGAAAAATATAAACATGTTGTGTTCACAATGGAGGACGCTATCTAATTGTTTCCGATGTAATAAGGAACATTACATACACAAAATAAAAAAGCAACCTAACTAACCAATGTACTTGGGTTAAAGTGCTGGAATATTTACCTAACCCATGAACTATAAATGCAACTTGTAAACTCGTTACAACTATTAAACTTCAATGTTCAAAAAAAAAACTTCAAAATGTAACAAGTTGTAAATTAATAGTAATGAAACTGAAACTATTTAGGTAACCCGTTTTATATAGCTCCATTAAGTGCTGTAAATCAGAAATAAATTGTTTTGCAAAGGCACATGTAAACTAAAATTTTGAGATGCCGAAGTATGTAAATTTTCACAACCGGATGTTTAAAGTTCCCAATCAGTTTCCTTAATGCTCCCAAAGGACCAGTTTGTTCGGTGTAATTGAGTAACAAGGAAGTCGGATAAAAGTAAAAAAGAAACAATTTGTGTAGAGATAACTGGGTAAGGCCCTAGATAAATAACTTTTAGTGTAATCTGTGAAATCATTTTAAATTATACCATTGGGGTTTCAATTATTGTAAAATATCTACATGCATACGTGAATTTATTTTATAAGCCATCAAATTGAAAAGGACGTCTCCTAAATAGTGGTGAATTGGAATTACTTTTTTATAAAATGTTCAGATGTATCACAGAAATTGGCAAATTGCAGATGCTATGCTGTGGTAGCTGTAAGTGAAATGTACCTTACATAAAGAATTTTATGGTACGTACTAAGTAAGTATGCACATGATGTGAATGCTTTTGGACACTGCTCAAAGTTTTGAAGTTTCATTAGTTATTTATTTTTTTAGTTTTCCTCTCAATGTTACAATTTATTTGCTTTAAACACATTAGCGTCCCTTAAATAGGATACCTATACAGGAATATCGTAAAAAGATCTAGTAAAATTATGGTTTTGATAAATACTTTTACCTTGTTGGGATAAGGAATGGTTTACTAAATGTCTCGATATACATTCATATTGGGTATCATTACGCATAGCTCGAAAAGGATATTACAGACTATACAGACTACCTTTATAAGTATAAAGGAGTAATTTATGTATATTTATCGCCACTGCACTGTAGGAATGAGCGGGATGGTAATGGTCCAATATAAAATGTTAGGTAATGCATTTATAATATCAACTTATTACTTTTGTTAAAATATGTATTGCTACAGTGTAGGACAGATACATAATGTATTTGGGTATGAATGCCTGTCATGTCAACTAAGGTCCCCTGACTGCTGAAGAAAGGTTGAGACCAGGCCATAACCGTAATAAAGGCATTGTCCACAACCGCAGTACAAAGTTCAAATGTTATGTAATGTGATGTATGTTTGGATATAAAAGAAGAAAATGAAAGTGGAAGGGTGAATGAAAGTAATGGACTGGCATTTTGGGAATAATTCAGAGGCACTTTGACTATTTTGACATTCCCCTGAGCATAATGATCCGATCCAAATGTAGTGTATCTGTCTGTCTACCGCATCAGTAGTCTGACCTGGCATGGCATGGCATGGCATGGCCTGACTGGACTAGTCTCGTCTGCTCTAAACTATTTACCCACTAATGCCAGAATTGCTGGAACCTAACTAGTGGCACGGAAAATGTACTCCTAGGTCAGGAATATCTCCTAAAGGGTCACCCGCTGTGTTTTTCATCATTTTATTGTCGATGGAGAGGAAGAAGGCTGCATTGGGAGACTCACCTTTTCTGCTGCTGCCTCTTATAAAAAGAAATAACATACAATATATTTCTATAATAAATATAATAATGATACAATACGAATGCACAAGGCCCTCCGCCGGTGTATAATCCTTGTTATGTAACACTATTACCATACAAATAATATAAATATAAACCTATTTCACTCTAACCCGAAATGATATTTTTTGTAAGACACGCACCTTTAAAACTTGGCGTTAGCTTGGCATACGACGGGTAGCTAACATTTATAAATACATAATGCTTAAACGGAACCCATCTCTCCAGCATCACGTAAGTATATTATGTAATGAATGTTTGAAATAAATTATAATAATAATAACATACATAACCGTTAGAATAGTGACTCCTGCATCTTAACATTCACATTATGATGAAGTATGTAATGAAATATACAGAAATAGATACATATTACAATATGGTGTGTATATATAATGTGGCTACATGTGCTATGGTATTTGTTTATCCGTTTATTTCAATAAGTACCTATGTAGCCACAGAGTACACTTTTTTCTATCATAATTTAATGTAAATGGACCTATAACAATAAAATCTCGATCCCAACTATTCAATGATTCTTTTGCTTGTTGTTCAACTGCTCTAATAGGCTCTTACCTACTCAAACAAATATTAAGTCAATATGAATGTTGACGTTACTCCTCTTAGGTATAAGTGATTGTTTATTTTGAGAATATTAACGGATCAGTCACTCTCACTAGTCTAGTTATAAATTTTGATGTAATGTTTAAAGAAACCAATTAGAATTTACTAGCTTCGTAACTTAGTTATAAATATAATTGTATATTGTGAAATAATGGAGTTTGCAGTTTATGCTGTTGTAATACTTATCTTTAATTTAGAACATAATACAGCTTATTGGAATGTTACATTTATCACATTCTTATAGTAGATGTCCATATATATTTAACTATAATATGACTTGTTGTCAGTTTCATGTTAAATTATTAAAAAATCGATATATGTAGATAGATTTTGTGGACCTTCGTAAAATAATACCTAATAGGTAATTCAAAACGATTAGCTTCATAATTTTAAATAATAATTTTAAATAATGTGGTGCAGAAAGGAATTTCTTATCGAGATTATGATTTTTCGAATATATTTATGTTGTTTATGTATTAGCATACCATAACTATCAGTATTCATTCTGTTAAAACATAGAAAGCCGAAAGTAGATTGCCTTTTGCAGTATGAATAAATCCTTTAGAATTGTCAGACTTGTTTTTTATTTTTATGAAGGTTCAGTAACTCCATGAATATCTGTATATGCACATATTATTCGCTTTACATTAAATGATGATCTCTATTGTAAAAGTCTTCATATTGATTATGTAAGTAAGCAGAACGGCAAATATGTTCAGCAAACTTTTGGCTTCCACACACAATTAAATGATATAAAATAGGAGGGGCAACATGCAGCATAAATAAATATAGAAAATGGTTGCTTTCAAAAGTTTGACATGCCATTAACTCCCGTGTGCAAGTCATTGATTAGTTAATGATCAAATATATGTGAATGGATATGCCCTTAATTGGCCGCACACGGCCCACAACCACAGCTCTATCGAATAGAATAGATAAATTATTGGTGCAGTGTATATAAAAGATTTGTCACACATGTACATGTGGAGATAAGATGTTTGATTGATTGAACCAGATGTGAGAATTTTCCCAGGTTTCTAGTTTCGCTTTGATCCACTCTTGTTTTGGAAAAATGGGAGGCGAAAAAATGTCCATGGCAAAACATGAGCTTCAGCCTCCTCATTTCAACCAGTTCAGTCTAACTCTCATTTGTCAATCTTTTGAGCTGTCACAAGATTCTTGTGGTGTTAATGTGACATAATAGGAGTGTTAGAATAACCGCTAGTGGAAACATGAGTCTCTATTGTTAGGAGAGAGCACAGATTGCGGGGATCCTTACGGACCACTCTCGTTTGACACATGATGGATTTCAACTAAATTCCCAATCAGTTTATTTTGTTGGAGAAATATAAATTCTCCATCAGTCCAACGAATACAGTTTTAGAACCTTTTGGTAAATATTCTCTGTTCCTACGAGTAAATGCATACAGTCCTTTGAGCTTTGCATATTACTTCAATTATGAAAAGGAAACTACAGCTAAACAGGCCAACAATGAGATGTTGAAAAAAATGCTTCGAAATTCCAATCATCCTACTTAATTCTCGTTAGTCAATTAAATACATGTGCACACAATCACACATGCTCTATAGGCAATAAAATTTTCTGCAGCTGAGCGCGAGTTGAATGAACCAAATGCAATGAATGTCCGATAAAATAAATGCCTTTCTACGAATTTACGGTGATTATGACTAAAATGATGAATATCATGCCAAAGTCCATTGTTAGCTTGGCAGTTGGCACAGGGTCTTCGGTTTGCTTCGACAATCGTCATCACTAACATTCTTTTCTCTTTATAAGCTAAACGTATTTGCAGAGTAGTGTAGGTATATGTAAGTGTATTGTACAAGTACACTTAGATACGTACCACATTAAATAGTTAGTGGACAGTGGACATACCTTACCTTATTGCAAGCTGCAGAGGAAAACGTCTCAAGGACTCTTCTAAAAAACATTCACTTTGAATATCATACCAAGAAATGAGAGCCATTTATATTACTCATACGTTACGTTACCTATACCATATCACCATAATGTGGTGAGCTAAATATTAAACAATCAGTTTTTGGAAAAGGTACCATTGTAAATTTTAGTATGACGTTCTCCATGGCCATAATATTACCTACACACGGGTAGAATACAATGCAGAGGACATTACATACCTGTCTTGTCTGGTCTCCATAAAAATAACCGTGCTTGGTAAATGCATCCATTTAGGTTATTAGCAATCCTTAGACTACCTACCTACATAAACTAAGCAGCTCATGTATGTAAGGAAGTGTAAGTAAGTATATTTACCAGATTCACCACACACATGTGTGAATATCGTTTGTTATATTACACAACTGGAAAAACATGACCTTTGCACTAAAGCCAATTTAATGTCAGCCTCAAACTTAAACATCATGTCCACCCACATCAAAATAAATAGCCTCGGACGAAACATTCTAGTCTGGGCCCTCCGCATTTCCTCTAACTTAATCAACCAACAGAATCATTTTCATTCAGCCGTTCTTCTTGCTCTGGATAATTAACCTTCTCTACATTATCTTACATATTCAGCCTCTGAACTTAATTTACATCTATACTAATACTGATAGTGCATAATAGTATGTAGTCTTGTACTAATGTCTAAGTATACCATAGGTACTAGTTTTAGCCAACCTTTCCTACTACATATGTAATACTTACGTAATGATCAAATCTTACTGCAATGCAAGAAGCGCCTTTATGTGCTACCTTTCTCGACAGAATCTTTCAGATAAAAAAAGCTTAAAAATCCATTCATTTCTCACCTAAATCCTTGATATAAAACACAGGTCTTATTTTTAATGCATAGTTTGTTTATCTTCATAAATCTATCATAGACTAACACAGCTTAGATGTTGACTTCCTCAATCTAAACTGGCTATAATCTAAATCATATATTTAAATATATTGCATATAAATTACATTATTTACTTACTTACATATTCCAACCATCGATAAACCAAGCCATCGACTTCATATAGAGTGATTAATAAAGCATACAAGTCGAAAACACATAGGTTTATTTCCATGTATAATTGTACGTATTGCTAATCATACTAATTAATAACCGGGGAAATATGTCAGTGTAATTAATTAAACTAAACTGATTTCCAGTACATTTGCACCACAGACGATAAATTAAAAATTGCAGGCCATATATTGTAATCTGTAGTAAATAATAAAGTAGGTCATACTCATACCACTACTGGTAATTCAGTAATGTACCATCCGTATAGTGTATGCATATTGCATTTACATTAAAGCCAAAAACTATATGTAGTTTAGAAACCCTAATCTGCAGTCATAACATTAAGCGCACATAAAAGTAATAGTTTATATTGTAGTGTATGTAGAGGGATAGATAAAGGGAAGAGGAGATGAGAAAGAATGAGAATCCTTTTGCTATGAAGCACTCAGATCCTAATCTGTAAAAAGAATCTTGACGTTTGACATGTCATCCGTGTAGTGGCATATTCAATGAATCTTAAGATTAATCGCTCTCGGTCTCTGCATCTCACTCGCTTGCCTCCAATCCCAACTTACACTATTATTAACGTCAACACTTCTTAATAATGAATAGGCAATCAGATCACCCTTGCATTACTACATCAACCGTTCTCAATTCTCATCACATTCTTTATCTACTAACTAACTACCTAACTACTATGCATTTACTATCTATACGTAAGTATGTCCAGTAAGTCCAGATATCTTTCACTTCACACACTAAATGCATGTACTCCTGACTCCTGTACAAAAATATATCCAATCCACTGTAAAACACATTGGGCAAGTAACTGTAGTTATCAGTATGAATAATTACTGTACTGACAATTTGTAAAACAGCGTAGGATGGATATTCCACTCCACACCATATAAATACACACATGGGGTATACTTCAAAAAAATCTTAAGGCACAGCAATTGCAGAATTTTATATTTGACGAAACAATGAGTATAATATCTGATACCTACGCAACATCCTACATGCTCATATTGTAAGGCACTTTAGAATATGTATATTTAATGAAACACTCGGATTATGAGTATTGATTTTACCCATTTATGGCATTGGCCACTTGATTTGCAAAATTTCTTGAAGTTTTAAGCAATTGCGATGGTAATTCGAATGACTTTTTCTGTTTATTTCAGGCCACAGTTAAATTTTATGCTTGTGAATCATTGTAATGCGGAAAATATTAATATTTTGTTCATATGGCTATTTAATGTTTAGGATTTCTCCATGCATCCAATCCAGCCAGTAAGTCTGTTTACAGATATCGTGTCTGTTGTGGCATAGCATGGCAGCAGGTCTACCTTACCCGTACTAAAACTGTGGTGGCGGGTTTTCGATAATCCCCCAGCTTACATGCATATTCAGTCAGACAAGGCAGACAGTGGAAGATGCATGAATAGAAATGAAACAACTTTTAATTCTGCATACATTACTGATACATAAGGATGCTAAGCTGACTTGATTTTTTTGTTTTCCAAAACAACTCTTCTTCTCTTGATCTCAGAATCTCAGGTCTGAGTGAGCAGAGCAGAGCAGACAACCAAGATGAGATGAAAATGGAGTTGTACTGTGTACGTGTTACGTTCTGATAGTAAATTTAGAACACACTACACATTATAGTTATAATAATAAATTGTTAGTTGTGCGTTGTGTATATATACATCGTCGTCAACTTATTGTTAGTTATTTAAGCATTGTACATTGTACATGGCAATAATACGTACAAGTAGTTAGTATTTCGTTAGCTTAATGCGATGCATATGCATGCGATGGCCATGGAGGTAGAGATAGTAACAGTAACGTAAAACGCAGCGTAAATGAATAGATACAAAATAAGAAGATCTGCAGGGTGGTTGTGTTTTGTGTCGAAGTTGTGGCTGTGGCTGAGTTTAGAGTTTAGATGAGATTTGAAAGTTGAGTGAGAAGGTGAGTAAGTGAAAGAAAGAGAAGTTGTGTTTGTAATATTATTATTACACAAAGATGAGATGGAATTTGTGTGCGGATGAGGATGGAGCTGGAGTTGGTGGATGAAAAGTCTCTGGCTTTGATACAGACGAGTTGTTTAGTTTGCTTTTGGTGTTGATGTGATGTGACGGTGGTGAATGGTAATTTCCGTGGTTGACTTGACTTTGGCTATGTGATGTGAATATCTAAAGATAGGTTTGGGTAAAAATAAAAGAAGTCACTATTGACATGTTTATGACAGTAGTGTCGGTCTTTCCCTTCCTTTGCATTTGCATTTGGCTTAGATTGCCCTCCATTTCATTGCAGTTCCATATTATTAAATCTGCATGCCTTTGAATTGCACTGCAGTGCCTTGTCATCCCAGTTTGTTAAAATTATATCTTTACTTTTAAGTGACTACAGGCACGCGGTGCAGAACCAGGCCAGGCCAGGACAACTTCCTTCTGCTTTCTGTACACTCACTATGTGTATGTACTACTAGTATAATATATTATCATTATCATCACACTTACTTTTACTTGCAATGCACTCAACCCCTATTATGCCTAACCAAAGACTACACTATGTACTAGTTCTTCTTTCTGAATATTTATGGGTATCTTAAACTCTACAGCAAAGAGTAAGTCACTATTTGTCTTGTGTAGGTGTGTGAAGCACTTATAAGTAGCTACATGCATAATAAATCAATAATAGATTCATAATGTGACACCAAGTACAGGAAACTACTATTTAACACGAGAGTGTTCTGTGAGCTGCATAGTAAGTCCTTAGACCTCTTGAACTCTATCCTAGTGGATATTCATTTCTGACATTTTGGCACTTTTCTGTCCTTCAATTTTCAAATGAATACACTTCTTCTGCAAATGCAAGTTTCTTCTAGCTTAGAAATTGCCTTGCTTCCTGTACAGATAAGTTTTACTTTTTGTTAGAACTCCCCAGCGAAAATTAAATCAACATAATATATTTTATTGTAATACTTCATGTACTTCTGTTTATGTACTAACAATAGCTGATAACAAAAGTTTTACAGATGGAATCCCCATTCGTTTTCGTTCAGTTCAAAACATTCTATCTATCCGAACACTAAAAGTAGTCATTATATCTGAAGTATTACATTAATTCTTCTTCCAAAATAGCTGTTGAACTGATGAGGCGCATTTAGAAACAAATCCAATGCTGCATAATACCTAATGGCCCTACTTATACAAAGATGCTATAATAGTAGCCATGTAATGTAATGTAGTGAAGTTTACCGCAAAGGGAGTAAGAAAAGTCAATTCAGTGAATGAACTCCTTTACAGAGCAGGGCAACTTCTGCTATCATAATGTAACCTAACTAACAATAAGTACCTAAGAGAAAGAAGCAAGGAATAATGCGTAAGTGTAATGTAGTGGTTTAGCTTGTTGTGGTGCCTTGCCTTAGATCCACCTCCTAATTAAATCCATATTATTATTATCAGTATGGGTATGTTTAGGTAGTTAGGGGTTATCATTTTTTCTTCACCTTTACTTTCCATCTACTACACTACTGCACTGAACTGAACCGAACTTCTACAGCTAACTATGGCCATAAATTCTCAGATTTTTTCCGCACTTCTTCTTCAGGTTTTTATCCTTCTAACTAGTGCGAGTACCATCCATGGAATGCCATTCTACACTACAGCAAAATGAATTCATAGCAATACTTGTTAAGCACTCGCTATAATATAACTATAGCTAAAAGTATATATTTACTAGGTTTTCCATAATACTTTCTCCATCAATGAATAGCTGCAACGCTTTCGATTAAGTAGTAATACTGACTGGCAAGCAAAAATTATCCAATTTAAAATTATCCAATAAAAGGTAATACAACTATAATTTAGTGGGACATAGTAAACGTATTTTCTCAAAAGAAATTGAGACCAGAGATATTATTTGTAAATTAACTTATAGTATTAATAAGGTGCTATAATTATTCACTAGGTGGTAATTAATTTAGTAATTAAGTGGAATAACTATACATTATATTTGCAAAAATAAACTGCCATGGCACGTTTGTCATGTCGCTTGTAATAATTTTTCAATGCAAATATTTTGCTAAAAATTCAATTATTAAATCAATTGGACATGGGCATTTCATGTATCAGCATCATCATCCATTGTTCTTAAAAATACGGTTACCTATGTGAAAAGGATGGACGTTTACGAGGAGAGGGTATTTTAAGGAATGCCCTGTAAAAGACGCACATTGCATCTAAACAGCAAAGTGAGCCAAGTTAAACAAGCGAGCTATCTGCACTCTTCTTTCTTTCTCCATTCAACGGAATACATATTTAGGCAAAGGATATTATGGAACTGGCTATGAGAGTGAATGAAATGAGTGAGCTGAGCTACTCTGCTCAAGATCTGGAACTTGTTCATGATATCTGTTATTTAATGTGTGTAAGGTATCTTGAGGTTTGTTGATGATTCCTTTCTGGCTCTCTGAGTTTGGCCGTCTTTTTCTCTCGCTGGTTGAATTGACTGGCTTGGCATGGCTAGCGAGAGACCCCTTGCAAGCGTGTGACCAAATTTGGACATTGAATGTCAAAACTTCGTCATGTGTCACCTGCAGCTTCACACAACTAAATTCCTAGCACTATAAACCTACATAGCACAACATATAGCTAGTGAATTTAGTATCATTTCTTCCTCTGCGTTCTCTGTACATTACATGGAGACTGGACAGACATAATATGAACCGAGAACCAACTTGAGAACATTTACTTATGTTATTTCGTCCATGCCACAACGCAACTACAACAAAGAGCAGAAGCAACGCTAAGCTTAAACCAAACCACAGTTTCTTGTCTCATCCTCGCAGTTCAATGCTTTGTCATACAACATACTTAGGAGTAAATGATATAACAACTACCTACTTCGATAACAACTTGTTTTATACTTACTCTAGAGTTAGTATTACGCAGATATATATTATCTAATACTCACTGGACTCACCAACCACAATCATTCAGCATATTTGGTATAAATAGGAACCTACCAGAGGAACAAGGTCCTTCTTTTACTTGTGGTCTATCTACAAAATATCTGTCTGTCTAATTCACTTTCATCATTTGGATTAAATTGCATTCGCTTCATTCCTTTATCCTCTGTGACTCTATGACTCTACCCTACATCTCGGATCTCGACCAGACCACATAGCTCCATACTTTAGTGCAGATGCACACGCAGAAACTGCGTCGCCCTTTAGGGACTCTCCTTTTCTCTTTGTATCTATGGCCAACTTGCAAAGTTTTGCTCTACATGTGAGAACTATTAGCATTAACTTTATTATATTATTAGGGAATACTTTTAAAATCATTATCAGCATGCTATATAGAATAGTAGCTATTGAGTACTTCTGGGTCCAAAATTTCAACTAGATTAGTAATACTTGCTCTCTGCATATTATATGTTTCGTTTACAATTATTATCAGTGTTTGTTAATTATATCTATTTAGAATCGTCCATCTATTTATATTATTTTCTTGCTTATTTTTCCAAAATGGACTCTTCTTGACTATAACGGAAGCAGTATCATTTAAAAGGTCAAATATGCACCAGAAATTTAGCTTTCAGTAAAAGAAATAATTTACCAATATATTAGAAGCTTGTTTGGTCGATAGATAACCTTGATTACTTTTATTTGAGAGTACTTGCGTAGCCATTGTTACATCATTAACGAAGAAAATTACGCTAATAACGATGGTAGTGTAATATTTCTCTTGATTCATCTTGGATAACTAACGTAGATTTCAAATCATCAATTCCTTACATTACAAATTACTTAAATCACTTTACTATATGTAAGGTAACATTCATGGATGGTTTTTCTACATAAACAAGATTCGTGTAGATTGCTCTTAAGCTAGCTTTGTGTTTGTGAATCTGTGTAGATAGTTAGAAATACCTCAACATTTATGGCGATAGTGCGTTAGTTTTATCTATATCTAAGTATTGAAGTATGCACTGAAGTGTATGTAAGTATTAGAGGTAATCCAACCAATATTATTACAGATTCATCTGTGTAAGTAAAAGTCTCTACAGAACGTGATGTTAGGATAGCATCAATGTAGTTGTTTGTAGTGTTTGTCGTATGCATATTTAAATAGGCAGTCGAACTAGGATAACTTGGTAGGCAACGTGTCTGTGCTTCGGGAACAGGCTTAGCTTCTACGTTTTTTGCTTCTTATGGATGATGGTGAGATTGAGCCTTTTCCAGAGATCCTCCACCCCATTTACACAAATGTAAATGAATATATCAGATCAGATCTGCTTAGTTGACAATGAGTCACTTATTTGTGACTTGCTGGCTTCTGTTCTGTCAGACAACTATTAGGTACTTGGATTGGATGGATCAGAGACTCATTTGCTTAACCAATTCTATTGATAAATAAATTATCATTCTTCCAAACTACATTCAATTCCCATTCTCCATAATATGGTCACAAAACTTGTAAAGGTCGTCCCTAATACATTACTGTGGTGTAGCTATGTTTTTAGATATCCACAATCTAAACTAAAAGTATGTAGGCAGGCATTAGGGTTCTTCTACCTCCATTCCAATCGAATTTAAATAAACCTACGTTACAATTCTGTAATCAACGCAAAGCTGGCCAAATCTAAGTAACCACCTACTTACTTATCTGTTTAGCCTTTGTTTCGTGATTTTTTCATTTTCTTACGGCTGCAGAAACAAAGACAGTTCACATTATAGATGTAAATTGCAAAATAAGATGACGCGATAACACTAGAGCATCATTGTTACCATCACTCCAGCCTCCGTAACTCCATAATCAACGAAATACTCTTTATTCTATTTTAATCTGGTAGTAAAATACTTACATCACTTGCCCATTATGCTCCTAAAACAATAAGATCTTGTTAATATAATTTATACGTCTGCCAATCCTTTATTAGTATGCAGTCAATTCACAATCAGCCAAAGTCCTTTTGTCAAGCATGTATGTGTATAAATTGTTATCATTATCTATAGACATCTGGAGCCTTGTAATGCATTGCTCTGAAATATTTAAAATCTGTTCATATTCCTTATTACTTATTTATGTATAAAAGCAATTTATCTTTGCTTATCCAGTTAAATTTAAATAACAATAAGTGGATTGGATGTTCTTATTAGTAAAATTTAAAGGGAATATCTTCTAATTGTATTCTGGAATACTGCCAAGAAAATATCTATCAACTGGGCCAGGTTTTAATTAATGGGATAGGTTTATACATATTCTTAATAGCTTACTGCTTACTTGGTAGGATCTTTGCAGTGTTGTAAGATGTTAACTACGTGAAAATGTTTTAAGCAGTTAAGTGCATCTTGGCAGAAAAGCTAAAAACGCGGGTGGGTTAAGTAATATTCTCGTCCATTTCATCTTGAGATTGAGATTACATTATAAGATATTGTAGAATATAAGTGCTAAAGTGACATTGTTAATTTTAGTGGAATTGTACAAACAATGCTTTTATTCAAACAACTGTTCATTGTTCATTCACAACACATTGAAAATGCTGCTGGACAACTGACTGGGCAGGACTGTTGAAAAGTGAAGACTCTATGTATTCCTCTTGGCTAATCTGCTCAACACGGATCCAACAGGTTCAAAGATGTAGTATGTAATGGTAATTCGTATGGACAGAGACATTTGGAGGTTGCATGAAATTTCTAGTAGTTATACATTTAATGGCCCTAGGGCATGTCCCACGGACAGCAAAAGTCAAAGTAAGGATACGTATGCAATGTTTAATTGTAACTGGCATGGCATGGCACGTGCGTCTACTACTAAATCAAAAGGAAACAAATGTTTACGCTAAAAGATATGTGTAAATAAATTGCATTGAAAACTAGCTAATTATATTATGACCAGACACCTTTCTGCACAAGGGCTCGCAATAAAAATTACAAATTGCGTCATGCTACACACGTACCATGTAATCAAAATTTTATGGCATTCAATTGATTCGGAAGAGCTTCCTGTAAAACAAGTTTCAATTGAAGATTTGTCGTTCCAGCAAAGATTTTGAATTAATTATCTGATTTACTACTGAAGTCTTCAATAAATATTGGAAATAACTGACCCCAAAATCACATTCTATTTAGCAATTTACTAATTCTGTGTGTCTACTACATGCTATCTAACATGTAAATATTTGTATAGGCAATAATTTATTGTTTTCCCCTGTTAGCTTAATATGATGTGCGAAACAGAAGATGCCTTGAAGCAGTAAAAGATTGATTGTGTGTAGCAAAAGATTTGCAAACGTATTTCTCATGTGTATCCTTTCTCTGACAACTATTTGTACCTAGAAGCTAACGACAATACCTTTATGTAATGTTATTATTACGTGGATTATATTCTTACCAAAGATATAATATTATCTACTTGGGTGAGTAAGGTAAAAATGGGTATTTTATACACATAAAGTAAAAGTAAAAGCTGGCGTTTGTGTTTCAGCTGTCTTGTCTCACTGTG
This sequence comes from Tomocerus mixtus, assembly GCA_034694165.1. NCBI lineage: Eukaryota > Metazoa > Arthropoda > Collembola > Entomobryomorpha > Tomoceridae > Tomocerus > Tomocerus mixtus. The sequence continues at coordinate 58,727 of JAQFYC010000067.1, read as the reverse complement.
TTCATGTCTAGTCTGCCTAGTGCCTACTGTCTTTTATAATTTCTTAGGTACTGTTGGAAAAGAAGAGTAGCATTTTGTCCCGCTGCTTTGATTCGAGAAGATAGCTCTCCCGAGCATCCCGAGAAAGACTGACAATAGGAAAGACTTTGCAACCAACAGTGAGCAATTAGGCAGTTGCGTTTAGCTGGAGAATGAAAGAATTATTATTATTATATCTTGGGTAATACACTTATGAGTTTACTATAAAAACGCTTCGTCTTATTATATTATTCATTTACGTAGAAAATTATTGTAATTGTTCATTCATACAAATGTAATGATAATAATGTGCTTTTTGTAACAATATTTCATGTCAAGTTGCGCATCAGCACTAAAAAAGTTAGAAACCCATAACATTCTGTCGATGATCTGCGATCCTTGATTTTGCTTACAGAATGCTTCCATATAGTGATAAATAAGTTTCATTTTAATAAATTTTCTGCAATGAATGATTTTTTCCAACACGATGCGAGGCGACTAATTTCCATCTAGCTGCTGGTATTATACTTAAATTACCTATGAGATTATAATGATCTTCGTAAACCACGCATTGTAATTTAATTCAGGTACCTATCAGTAAAATCAGTATTGGCATGTCCAGTATAATAGTTATGTTTATGTTGCAATAACACCATGTTCTCACTAATTTGTAAACTGCGATAAGAAATGCTTTGCCAATGCAATTTACATATGGGCGCATGGCGCATACCGGCCGTGAATGTATTATATTGGTATTGATAGTTATCGTTAGCCCATCGCTAAGTAGTAATTGGTTAGTTGTGAAAAAATTCTCGGAGGCTAAAGAATTCAAAAGAATGAATGGAGAAACTGTTAGTTTATGAGAGTAGTTGAGTAAGAACTGGCAGTAAGTAGTTGCTACGTAATGGCTATTGTAAGTAGGTGCTAGTATGTGATTTGGCTCTTTGTTGAGAATTAGGTGAGAAATGAGAATGATGAGAGTTGGCTGTCAGTATCGTTTGTTACATTCGCTCGTGCTTTCCTTTCATTACCATTACCATACCACTATAGTTCATTCAAATGAGTGTGAAACTGCTTCAGAATGAACAGAATAAACCAGACACTCCTCCTGAGTTCTCATCTTAAACTAAATTACTTGACATAAACTACTAAACTACACCATCTAAATCTATCCTCGATTTTTTGGCTCATATCTTACAGACATACCTTCAAATACTTTAGTTTTATTGACTTCACTTCGCTAAAGGCTAAATCTACAACATTCACTATCTCTCACTAAATATTCAATTCTAACAATAAGCTTTTTTTTTTAACTATTTCTTTATATTATTGTCTTTGCTTTCATTTACTTAATTTATCTATCACTACTATGCCTTTTAAAGTTCCAAATCTATACTTACTTAAATAGCTTTTGTATGCAATAATAAAACTTCCAAAAGAAGTCTAATATTTTACCTAAGTTTTCTATACATACTTTATGTGTGGTGTTTTGAACTGGACAAATGCACATAAAAGCTGTACCGTGAAATACAAGAAGTGCATTTCAAGTCCAGCCACTGTTTACTTCACAGAAAACTGGGTGGGCTGCAACTCACATTGAAAATGAGGTTAATTGGGTAGTAAAACCTACTCTTCCTTGCTCATCATCCACTCTAGACAAATCGTAAATTTAGAAACTTACGTTTGCTCAGATGAATACTCAGAAAACTTACAATAATGCAACCTTATGTAAATACTACTTAAGTATTCAAGTACTGCATTTGCATTTAGTATAAAGAAAACTCAATAAACTTACGCAGTGGTGTATCATATTCTTCTCATTACACTTTTTACTATATTTACAAAGCTATCAAATAAAACATTGTATCCGTATTCAATCAGGTGTACCTATACACCAGGCAGCTACTTTTACTTTTATTCTATTTCTGAGTATTTATTTTGGCCATTGAAACTGAAACTGAATGAAAAAATAACAAAAGCACCCTTACTACCGGCAGCCATAAATAAAGTCTTAACTTGTTAAATGCATGAAAAATATGTTAGCAGTTTAAGAACGGAAAGCAAAAACTAATTTTGGAACGACTGATATTTCAGAAGCAAAAATTATGACTCATTTTAATCGTTTGCAGCACATGGCTACGAAATAAGCAAGAGAAGTGCGAAATTGTTCTAATTTTTGCAATAGTCTTTCTTTGTATGATTTTAGTATTTATATTTCCCTTGAAGTCGCTCATTGTGCTCGGCCTGACCTAACTCCATCATTGAATACGTAAACAAATGTGTTCTTTAAGTACTCTTAAGCGTTTTTCCAAAACATGCACCACTTAATATTTATGTAAGTGGCATTTTACGACAAAAATTTAAATTATCGCTTGAGAAAATATGAAAAGATTCTAGAAAACTATGCAATTAGTTTTCTATAACGTTTTCTGTAAATAAGGAGCACAAAATAATGGTAGAGGGTTATGGAATTGGAGTGAAGTATATTCTGACATTGCTGACCGATTTGTGCGTTTTGTTTTGTAGAGAAATTCAATGGGATTGGATAGGATAGGAATGAGATAAGGTCACACAGCAGGAGAATCAGTGATTGTGAGAGCAGAGCACCTCGGCTTGTGTCTGTCATAAATGTCAACTTGTGGTTAGGTGTTTGTTGAGGTACTTAAGAGACGTGATCTGATCACCGCACAGAAACTGAAATGTATCTACACAAACACTCTTCTTCTTGTCTCATCGTAAGTCGTCCCTCTTGTCTCTCTCTTTCTCCATTATATTCTTTTCTTCTCAACTCTACTCCAATCTCAGTGTAGTGTAAACTGTCTTCCTGTGAACTGTGAAGATACTCACAAAAAGATACTAATATTGTATCCAGCCAGAAACTTCAGGTGTGTAGTAGATATAGGCAAAATGTACTATGTGGTGTAAATGCATGCTAGCTGTGGTGTCAATGCGTAGATATATACCGTTCGCTTTGAATATTCTTCTTCTATTTGTTTTCCCTAACACTTTAAAAATTATATGGTATTTTTATATGATTCAATGTAACATGTATTTATTTAAGTCACATATTCCAATTATATTACATCGTGCATAGAATATTCGATGCCAACTAATAACAGTAAGATGTTATTTAAATTACATTCGTTTTTCACAAGACAATGCCCGGTCTAAGAATGTTACCTTACCGTTCTTATTTTTAATTTGAAGGTAATCGTAATTATTTATCACTATAATAGGAGGAAAGTATGTATATCTCGGTAGTCAAATAAGTCAATGTGAGTTTCTTCGGAAAGGAAACCCACCGAATTTTAGTTATAATTTACTACCCATTCGCTCCAACATCCTGACCCATCACAACGGAACGTCTTTTTAAACTAAATATCTACCTAATATGTCAGGTTTCTCATAATTCAACATTTATTTTACATTCCAGACACTTATTCAAGCTCGTGGCTTTTTTCTTTTTCTCTTAGTTGAGATTGGAAGTGCTGCCTGTTGCCTGTCTTGTCAAATCTCGCCGCTTCTTTTCCAATTTTTTACTAGTGTTTTCTTGCTCAGGTTGTCTACTATGCTATTTTATAAGGGGATAACATTCATTCCAAGTTTTCCGAGTATCCGTAAATAAATAGGTAGGTATTCGTTTGATACTATATGGTTTATACTTAATAATATCTTTACAAGTTCTGATTCCGATACCCATTATTCATTATATGGTGTCAGTAAACCTTTTGTAGTTTTCCTACGCTATGCTAAATTCTACTAAGTACTGATGTGTTTCTCGAATTGGAAAACTTCATTACCACTTCAGTATATTCTGCTTATAGAGCACTAAAAACGGGATATATGTTAGTATCAGATATTATTTACACGCTAGGCTATATGTATCATTAGTAAAGTGTAGTATTTATACATGGTCATGAAAACATATGCTGATATTTTTAGATTTGGCGAACGATTGACAATTTTGTTCTTAATAGAGTTTATACAATTCTACAATGACCACATTTATTCCTTTATGTCAAAGACAAGCCATTTATTGCAATATCTGATGAATTTATGTTTAGTATTTTATACATTTCTAAAAAGAATATCTTGAACATACGCCTCGTATACGCTACTATTAATTAATAACGCTTTGTGGGCTTACTCTTTTTTAACACACATGTAATGAAAATAAACTTTACTATTCTACTTAAGTAAATATTGCCATACAATAGCATTGCTACCATTTATATTGTAACTACTCGTTGTACAGTATTTACCTGGATCATTTATGCTGTCTCTGTAGAAGTCCAAACTCTACATTGTTCCAAGATAGGAGATAAGATAACGCATGCATTTGCATAAACAGGTCGCTGCATTCTTATACTCACTTAAATGTACATCCGTGGAGCAGAGATTACATGCTAAATAGTTTATTTTCTTAGTAGCGAATATTGCCTTCTAGTAAATATATATGTGAGTATATAGTACATAGTACAGTGTACTTATTTTACCATGTATATAGAGACAAATTTAAATAGGGAGTTTAGTACTTAGGATAGTGGAAGTGTGAGCATGTTATAATAATAAAAGATAGTCTAAAGACAATACAATACAAGTCATGATACTGTGATTGTGATAGTGTCGCGGTGGAAGTGGAACAAAACTAACAAAACATAGAATTAGATACTTATACATACCTAATCACGATGTATGTATTAGTATGTCTATATATTGTAGGACCAGATAGTAATTTAAATACCTATGTATTAGTATACGCATGCAGGATAAGGAAATGATAGCTATACAGATACAGATAGAGAAGATTTTATGTTGTTTTCTGAATAAATTGATAGTTTGATAATACTCCATAATGTGATGTAATGTAAGTACCTCGTGTAAGTAACTATATATAGTTAGTAGGTATCTATTATACTTTAGTAGTGTAGTGAGTGCGGATAGCTCAACTATTTAAAAGTTTTTGTTGCCGTTCAACAACCTTTTTCAGCATGGAGCGCTTCTCTAATTCTCATATTGCATTGCATTTCATAGCCGAAAAGAGACGAGTGCCAGTTTTTACTGGAAGAGCTCTCGTCTCAGTCTCGTTGCACTCGCCTTTCATAAATATGCATTCCATTAAAGGCCCGGCAATCAATTCTCTGCCACCGACACCACTCCACACTCACACACTACATTCGTACACTTCACCACACTTTATTACGATTAGACAGTATATTCTTTATATAATATAATGTAAATGTAGGCAAAACAGCAATAGCAACACTACCTAAGTACTATGTACCTATTTTATATCTATCTAAAATACAATGAGAAGAGCAAGTAATAAAACCAAGGCAAGGAAGCATATTGTACAGCAATAGCACCTTCCACACCACGAACGCATAAAAATGCAAATTCTTTTCGTGTACCCATCTACATTAATTTACTTCTCTATGGATCTAATCATTAAACTATGAATACATTAATGTATTCATGGGATCTGGAAAATGTTCTATTCTCGTCCTGAATCTTCCTCTCTGACTTTGATTCCACTCTTGTGGACATAATTGTCTACTCCTAATTTAGCAGCCAAATAAATGAGTATCCAGATCTAGCTAAACACTAAACAGTTCCTATTCCCATAATTATAAGTACCTACTCCAGGATTTATATAAAATACCCAAACATGTAGAGACTTCCCTTGAAAATATAGATAACAGTTTCTACTTAACTATTTACTTCATCATCAAAATCTGCCTATCCTAGTTAAGCTTAGGTATAATTGGTTCACAGGGCTGGGCTGCATATAAGTTTTTTACACGCTACTTCAAAGGACCAACCAAAAACAAGTTATATGTATAGAATAGATAATAACGTGCGTATATCTAGTAATGTTTATTTTTGTATAAAGACGAGTAAGGTGTGCATCTTTAATAGTAAAAACAATATGCTTGTGTAGTATACTCTATTTAGGAACCGTGCTCATTTATGTGCAACTAAAAAGGGTTTTATTATTATGCTCTTATGTGATTTTATGTGCACTGTACGTGCGTACCTATGTACAATGTGTACTAACGGTTCGACTCATATCAGTCCCATAACCATTTTACACTCACATAATTTATTTAAAGCTGGTTACAATGTTACTCAAGTATTTCCATTTAGCGCAGTAGTAAAAATCTTCAGAATGAAAGGGAATTCAATGAAACAAAGTGAGTTCACATTTGAAAGTCGAAAAGTTAGTAGGTAATTCAACTGGGAAGTAAAAATAAACACTCAATTGAAAATATTTACAATAGCTACAGTTCCTGGTGTCAGATCAGATGTACGTATGTCAATCAAATTATTGATTTGCAGTAAAACGCCCTATAAAATAACATAATCATGACACTAGACGACTGCATAAGTCAGAATGCATCAGAATTGGCCGTCAGGTGTGGCATTCTATTTTCACATCTCTCGCTCTAACGATAAAGATTAGCATGATATCATCAAATCATGTAATCACTCACAATCACCAAAAATGTGCGTTTGTGCGTATAAGCAGTTGCCCTACAGACTGTATTATTGTTATTATCTTTCTGACTACAGAACACACATGCTCTCTGTTCAAAAAATATTATGCATGGACAACAAGAATGCATTGTTATAGGATGTACTACCTACCTAAGTAGCTGATTATGAATCTGTTGTTTAATTAATCAAAGTCTGTATGATATAATATTAGATTGCATTGTCCTAATATAGTATTATCATAATATTAAATACATAAACCAGAATTTTAATTCCTTTTATACACAGATGGATAAACTACTTTCACATTATATTATTGTTACATTAATGAACCCAAGAAATGCTGTCCATTTTTTTCAGTCTGCATGTCACAATTAAAGTAAATCTTTAAAATTCAAATGTAAAATACTAAAAATTTTTCGAAAGTGTTGACAAAGCTTACAGTGAGAATTTACGAGGTCTTTTAAGACCTCATAGTTAAAAATCGGATCTCAACTGCTGAAATTTTTATTAAATACCGACATTAGAAAGCAATTTAATAAACTTTAAAACTTTCCTTAAATTGTTTCGCTTCTACTTTGAAGACATGTAGTTTTCATCGTCGAGATACCAGGACATATTTCTCACTTACAATCAGTAAAACCTTGCTGTTGGATTGTTGTGTGGCTACAAGTAAACTATTCTGCCCAAAGAAAGTATAAACCAGATTGACCAAGTCGGCAAAGTCTGACTCCTTGCTACCATGTATAGGCAGCAGGACTTCAACTTCATTTATATCTAATAATCTTCTTATCTTACTTGTTTATAATTATCATATTAAATAAAGCTGCACATAGTTTTCTCATTTCTTTGTATTTACGAAAAAGTACTGATCATATAAACTAATCATATGAGTGGCGAACTATTTGTTAAGCATTAACTACATTATTACTCACAATCAGATTTTTTTAGCACAAGGGTAACCCGATGTCATGCTAACTGACTACAGCATATTTTTTATGGTTTAGATATCAGACTAGGATCAGTAGCCAGGCTACTAAGTTAGTATGGTGACCATAAGTAGTGTGGTGTACAGCGACAAACGACTGCAAAGTAAAATATTAAAGTGTGGGAACGAAAGATGAAATACATTATATTGAATAGGTACGCTAGCTATGTAGTAGTTACTTGTAACATAAGGTACATCTGTCGCTATTCAATGTGTACAAGTTAAAGATTAACATTGCATGAAAACAAAACTAGATTAGACGTTCAGTTCAGGTATCACCGTTTTTTATAAAAAAATAAAAAATGTTGCATAAACCATTCCGAGGCCGAAATATTTTAAAAGTTTTCCCGTTGTAAAATCTGTCTTTTAAATGCAAATGCAATTTACCTTACCTTAAATTGCAATTACCTTTGGTTCGATGAATTTCGTTATAGAAACTGAATAATTGCAGCTTATTATAATTGTACCCATTCTGTATAAAGAAGTTTGCTCGAGCGTTGTCGTTCATCTAATCTGCAGTGTCTAACTAAAGTGTAGCGTATCGTATCTGTAATACACTTATTTATAAGGAAGTGCGTGCCTCGTTGGCCAAATTAGACAGTTTGGGGTAGATTTATACAGTTAGATGCCAATTATATAGGAACGCAAAGGAGATTATATGAGATGACAAATGGTAATAGGTAAGTGAACTTGGAAAATCGTGTTAAATGTTAAACGAATGATGTAGAATCTAGACTAGAGATAAGATAGGTAAAAAGATATGTAATACTAATTCGTCCGAAATAATTTATAGTTTGAGGGAATGGTACATCATCTTTCTATGGCATTGAGATATCAAGAGGGATATAATTTTTGCTGACTATTAAAAACCAAAGATTAGATTTTCAATCAAGAGAAAGTTGACGAAGGAGGTAGACGGATTGAAGGGGCAGCAGAGCAGAACTCCAAAAAGAAGAAACAGAAGCTAAGAGCACAGCAATGTAAAAACACATAATATATGTGTAAAATATGTATCAAAGCATAGATGGACAAATTTGCGTTGTGTGTGTGTGCTTCATATACTTACGCATTTATTATAAAAGAGAGAAACATGACTGGTAACCTTATAAAATGTGTATGAACATTATAATATTAGTTAGCTGCACAATATTGCATAAGAAACAGGAATTGGGATTTGCGTAGGCTTACACTTAAAAGGTTTAGAGCTAAGGACATAAATGGACTAGATGCGTTCAGTCCATTTCTAAGGAGTTTGTGGTTCTTATATTCATTTATAAAGTTGAAGCATAGTTAACCTAACCGTTTTTACAAAGAAAAAGTGCCTACCTACGCTTACGCTACGTTACGTAAAATACGTTCACATAATAGTATAAAGTGGTCTTATCCGCACACGATTTATTAAATGCGAGTCCGTATGTAGCATATATTTGTGTAAATCGTAAATACAGACCCATATAGCTTTGTCAGCGGATTCCTGTCCTGCATGGCATGGCATGGTATGCTGTGGCATGCCAAATAAAAAACTGGTCTTGTCTTGTCAGGTTAGTGGTATGTTATGTCAAGCGGAGCATCATCAGAATCAGATGTGGACATGTTGCAGCAGACAAGAAAAGTGACAAGAGCCAGTTGCTAAGGAAAGGAAGGCAACTGTTTGTGAGAGATGAGACGGATCTGCAAAATTATTTGCAATGTGCCAGATGGAAAGTTGAAGGTTAGCAAGGCAAAGGCACAGCGTACACACTACACACTTCACTATTTATGTCTATGTACATGTTTAGCAGACTCGCAAACACATAAGACATAGAGAACGAGCCAAGATCAAGACAAGTACACTGTTATTAAAAAGAGACTTCGACTGCATTCAATTGAACTGAGGAATAGGCAGGAAAGGCAGGAAGGAGGATTCACCTACCGCATCCCATTCACGTCAGAGTCGACAGCCACAAATTATCCTATAGATAGTCAGAGATTTCCGACGGAGCCACACAAAGAACCCAAACACAGCCACCTCTAACTAACAACTATTTATTAACCAAAGTTAATTTAATGAGAGGGGCTGCTGCCCGCGTGGGTGCTATGCTAATCTCGACAAGAATTCTATGATGTGACAAGTCTGGGTCGCACGGTGTCCGTGGCCGTGTGGTCTAACTCGGATCTGTGTCAAAACACAGTGTGAAATATGGCTTAATGGGGAATGGTGATCTTAAACAACTATGAGGAAACTACCTATTCTATACATAGACACTCTCCTACACCACACGTCACAACAACAACGGTGAGTAAGCACATCTTTACCAACCATGCAGCAGAATATTTACTAACTTTTCTTATAGGTACGTGGGTACTTAAATACTTCGTGGACTTATATTTTCTACGTTAATACGCATACCTAAATATTATTACGTAACACTATTACATACGTATACCTATATATTGTACTTTTACATGAAGATAGAACCACTTTGCTCTGCTCTTGCTTATTCTTAACGGAAACATTTATAATTCAAGCACAGTACTACAATAAGCCAATCAATACATATAAAAAGCTTAATAAATATTACAAAGGGACTCTTAATATGACATTGGTAAGCAAAGGATGACTTTGTTGTTTCTACATACAATGAATATACTATTTGGTAACAAAGTAACAATATTATATTATTTTCGCCCGTAATAGTTGTGACAGTAGTGAGGAATTAGTATTGAATCCCTAAATTACTAAACAGTACCTACCTATTGCCTGTTGTACCTTTCGAAAGAATTATTTTAGTGGGTGTACCTATATATTTGTAGTTACGATAAGATAGGCATCCGAGTGCTTTATTACTATCATTCTAGACATAATGGATTTGCATTTGTATTGCACTTTCACGATTTTTGAAATATTCGTGTAATAGGGCCAGGGCTCAACAACTGAGTGAAAATAGAAAAGGGATCCACTAATAACAGCACCACTGGGTAAACTAAAATATACACACCAGTCTCTTTCTGTCGGTGCACAACAGCTATTTTCCGACACTCTCCTCCGCACTTGTGAAAATGAAATAGCGTCGTCGATATTTTTTAGCGATACTTGCCGTACCGCGTAGTGAGAATGTGCATTCGTCTTATTATCGTTTTTCAACATGGTTTAACTTACTATAGAGATTTGGTGATATTTATGCACACAGTACTCTGCATTTCTAGTAATAGTAATACAATGAGCATAAAATATATTATCCCTTCACAAGTATTATAAGATGCACTGGGATATACCTTACTTAGTAGATATTGTGGTGTAAAGTACTTGAAAAGCTTACAAATGGAAAAAGCCGAAGGGGCAATAATGTAATAGGTATCTAATATAGGCAAGTAACTACATATAACGCTATTTTTTGAACTGCGATGCACAAGTAGAGGAAGGAAGTATCTTAATCCGCATTAGGTTGCACATAATATAAAAAGAAGATCCCTATCACTATTCATAGAGTTTTAGCTATATATAAATAGCAGTTACTTATAAGATGAAAAATATTTGGAAAGATGCAAGGGAAAAACTGAGATGGCTTGGCTTGACTTGACTTTCGGAATAAACGAAGAGCGAGTTAACACATTATCTTGCATGCACCTACATAATATGTGTATGTACTAACTAACTAAGTACCTATATGTATATATAAATATTCTGAGTGAGATTTAGATTTGGATGGAGCACGTGTCAAGAGACTCGCATCACTACTCAACTAGAGTTAATCCGTGGTGAATGATACGTGTTTTCATCGTATTAGCATGTAAATTACAAAATTTTCACACTTTTCAGACTGTCATTTGGCCTACCGGAGAGAGAAGCTTTAATTATGGATTCCATTCCAATGGCAGCAGTTCGGTGGTCTTCTTGATCATTCTTTGGTTTTGGGAGGTTGAGGCTAAAGACAGGCTGACCCGACAACATGTGTCCTTATATGGACTAAAATCCATGTGATATGCTCAAGAAGTTCCTTACATTACGCTTTCAATTCAATTCAATCCACTGCACTGAAGTCTGTACAGTACTACATACTTAGTTAACGAAATCTTAACTAGGAACCAAACCAACAAGTGCATACATAATACAGATACACACTACCATACAATGCAACCAGTTAAATATATAAACCAGATATTTGTATGTACATTACCTATTTGTTACAATATTATGAAGACCATTAGACATACCTGAGAAATAGTTGCATAATACATAGTAATAAGTAAGTACCCACCTGGAACTATATTTTCAAACAAACTATCTATAAATTCATAAGTATCTTTATGTAGCTACTCAAATATTGTACATACCTTCATATAAAACTACATTTATTATTACTTCCACCAAATTCTATAATAAATAACTACACTAAATTGACTACCAAATTATCTATAAACCATAATAGTGTATATTATAATACAAATGAAATGGGATTAAGTAAGTAAGCAAACCAGACGGAGTCATGTTCTCATTATTTTTGATACTCGTGCATTCACAATGAGGAAGATCCTTTACGTTACTGTACGTTACGTTACGTAGCATACTGCCGTGCCGAGTTTAACTGGATGTATATTTATATGTATAAAGTATAAGTAGAATGCACTAACAGCATTTAACATAAGCTCATCGTCAGGAGAATATCAAGTGAAAAGCTGGAGGCCAAACTGCTTCTGCTTAATTTGGAGGAGCATGCTATGAATGAATTCAAAGTCTAATTGAAATAGCATTGCTACATTTACTCACGTTAGTTAGGTATATGGCAACTCTTTCACATCTCAACGGGAGACTTACAATAATATTCTACTATGCATTATACGAGTGGCCAAGTTTAGTAAGCAGAGCAGATTGATCAGAAGAAGAACCCTTAAAGTTGATGATTGATTCCCTCCAACTACACCGATACATCATTCGTGCACTTCACCACTTTCTATTTCCCTATCACCCGTCTATCTACAACAACAACCGAACGAACCAAAATCACTGAATCTCTTCCTTCTCTAATAAATCCTCTACAGTACAACTTACTGCCAACTACATCTTATGTGTCTACACATTACACATGCATAGCAACAGACATCTGCCTTTCTTTATGGAAAGAAGAATCTAAATATGATTTACTATTTGGATAATGTATAAGTACGTTTTATCAATATTTCTCTAATACAGTCCAATAGTGAAGAAAATCGGTTGCAGCAGTTGCTTAAGGGTGCAAACTTATACTCCTAATTTCAGTACCTGGAGAATAGAAAAGCTCATAATATTTTGTTCCCTACATTACACAACGATTTTATGCTTAATAAAGTAAAGTAAACAGTATTGTATTATGCTATTCAAAAATGTAAGATGGACTGCACGGTGTCCAATGCTATCTTCAGGTCATATTAATGATTTCATTAATTTGTTAATATTTCAAAATAACTAACATTATATGTTGTATTAATCACCCGTGCCTTAGTTTTTTATTACTTCTGGGCAAATATTTAATCATTAAATCTTGTAAGCACCTAAGATATATGTTTAGGATCAAATTTTTTGTTAGCCGTTATTGGTAATGGGATTTTTTAAGATAGTACTTTAATGAGTATGAATATTGTGGACATATAAGTAACATAGAGATCGCAGATGCTACAAACATCTTTAGTATTTTTAATAATGTCAATGAAGTTAATTTGTCATTAAAGTTTCATATTAAAAATATAGACCTAGTGTGAGAACTATACACATTTTGATGACATGTACAAGGAAACATCTTAATGGATCCTACTACTACATCGTGCACAACAATAACAATTCAAATGGGCAACACACGCAAATTTAAATTGGACAGACATAAATAAAGGGGATGAGTTAAGGAAAAGAAGAAATTATATGGAATTTGTTAATTGTTTGTTAAACGAGAGAAAGGATGTAAAAGGTTAAGATAAAGAAATCTATGTTATGGTAAATAAGAATGCTGGAGTGGACAGACTCCCGCTTGCCCATTATATAATAATTACTTTGTAGGACAGAACTAATGTGGGTAGGGAAACGTAGTTCAGTCAGCTAGGCAGTTGAGAAACATCTCAGTTAAGTTAAGACGTTCTTAAGGATATTATTATTAAGAAACGGTGAGTGAGCCAGTTTAGTTACACAACTAATAAGTAAATGTACATATATTAAGAGAGATAGTTGAATTTCAGTCTCATCTCACGCAATGCTGGAATGAAGATGAAGCCTAACCGGTGTGTCTCTGAGAGTTTGAGCTTGCCTGCTGCCTGGTTGGCCTGACCAGGTAACTCTCATTCTCATTTCAACAATTTTCACATTTGCCACTTATGTTAACTGCACTCTGCGGGCCTCTGTTATGGAATATGGATGACCGTCGTTAATTAGAATGATCCTGTCAGGACACTTGTAATCCGCCTCCAGACTCATTCTTTTTCTTACATTATTCTTGCATTTCCGTAGAAATTACATTTGGAAATTGAGCCCGACTTAGACCTCCTCTACTTCTTCTATACTGCTTCATCCAAATTCATGACTATCAGTTTCATCCAGCGAACCCTCGACTTACATACAGATACTCATACTATAGATAATGCTACATATTATATGGAAGATCGTGTATAAGTAATACCTACAGTCTTTCTATACTTTGATCTTCACTTCTCATTTCATTACCTTAGCTTGAAATTGAGTAAATGAGTTAATTGTCTGACTCTTGAGGACATTAACAACCCAGAACAACTAAACTATAATAATAATATAAGAAGGCAGGAAGGTATTCCACAACATTCGCTCTTACGTAATATTTATTTGGTTTTGGAGTTGTGAAGTGCAACTGGACGGAGGACGACGATGACAGTGTGAGAGCAACTTACAAAAATGTACAGTACTTGCATTTCTCAACCCACGCTTAGTCACTTAATGCATTGACTTTATTTTCACCTCAAACGACTATTTTCCAGAGCTGTTAATGTGCCACAAAGTGCGTGGATGTTCCTTTCTATGCATTAAATCACACAGGCAAAGACAGGACAGCATACAATACATAGGTACATTCGAATTCCTTTCAGATATAAAGCAGCGAACCGTCCAAATGTTATGAATCTTGAGCATTAACATTTTAACATGCTACTAATCGTTTATTCAAGCTAGGAATAATTTAAATCACTCTAACAATAAAGGAAACACAAATAAACAAGAGAAGCAGCACTAACAGCAGGAATCATGCAGGACCAAACGACGGAAGCTCCTCGTTTTGTTTTCTCTTTGTCTTTACTTCTAGTTTGACTAACACGAGAGCTCATCGCCAGTTTGCCCCATAAAAAGAAACCTACAATCTTAATTCTCAATGCAATTTATTGTACAGGTAAAGTTCTACTGTACTTTACTTTCGTTTTACGTTTTACAATGTAGTTACAAATATAGTTTTTAATTAGCAATTAAGTACTATTTTATTTAGCAATTTTAAGCAAGTTTACAGGAACCATAGATCTAATCTAAAGATCAGTTAGAGTTTAGAACCTATTAGTCATTTGACTTGTCCAGCTCCTCAAATTCGTGTACATATATTCCTATAGCTATAATGCTATACTACTTGAAAATGTTTTCTATATAATAGGACAATAAAGTTGTCTCGCACAGTAACATTGATTCAATTTGAATGTCAAGTCATGCAAAAAGTTTGCATATAGCAAATTATTAAGGACATATGCATACAAACTTTTACTTATCATTAAAATAATTTTATTACCTTCTGATAATATTACCTCTAAATTCTTAAAGTATTACAAAACGACAACGAAGTGAAATAATAAATGGTAATCTTCTCTGGTAGTAATGGGATAATATAAATATCAGAATCAGGAGTGATATGATGTATTATGTCAATGTCATAACTTGAAAATAATATTTTTGAATTCTAAAATGAACATTGCTGTTGAACATCAAGTATCTTTATGTACAAAATGAATTACTGCTACATAAAAAGCCAAAATTAAGAAACTTACAGTAGTCAATCCTTCTATAATTTCTATATTTTTACATATAGAAATTATACGTAGGTACTTACGAAGCCAACCTTCGTTTACGCTTAGCGTTAATTCGTAAGTGGAACCTACATAAGTCAAGCAGGCAGAAAGCCGAAGTGCCTTTGATTGCCGGTTCCGTCCCTTATTCAAAAGGAAGTCTAGTCCCGTAAATAGAAATAGTAAATGGTCGCTCAACATATTAATATTATATATTGGGTACTTATATCCCAAAGAATACATAGCTAGGCACTTAAGTGTTGTCTCTCCCTTCTTTTGTATTTGTCTCATGAATTAATCCGATGAAATTTCCTCATGAGGAAGTTTATTGTAATATGAAATGGTTTTCACCTTTTCTGATTGTCTTAATGTTACATATATTATATGGTAGATACGTATAAGGTCACTATAATATATTGATACCGCAACATCATAATATAGTGAACATAATATATAGTTTAGTGGTAGCAAACAGAGTTTAAAAGCGTAACATTCCCTATTAGGTCCGCGGAGCACATAACACAAGTAAATCAACCAAGATTTGGATTATTCGATCTGAATTTCAAACGACGATGCCGCTCCATTTGTTTTGCCATTACATTTTACCAGCGATGTGTTTATACTTTATCTGACATATTTGTTATGTTATGTGAATGTGACCCCACTGGCTGCACAATGATATTTACTAGTTTGGCTATATTGTTCCGGAATTGGAATATTGGAAACCATATAGAAAAGTTCGAACTTAATTAAACATTCTGTAATCATTTTTTGATAGTTTAACTATGGTTTCACTATCACCTTTACATAAGTTACTCAAAAAACTTTGGATTTAATACGATCTGAGTTCTAAATAACTAACTTTCAACTTTAGCCGTTCATCTATTTAATACTAGTCATAACCTAGTTAGGTTATGATAACATCCCATAATTAACTAATTAATGATGATTAGATAGTGGTAGTGTTAATTAACATCAAGAGTGAACATCAACCGAGAAATAGTATATGCTTATGACTTAATTAAATATGATAATTAAACAATTTGCATATATGTAAGTGCGTATGGTTTTTGACATGCAAATACAATTACTGATGAACAGGTAAATAATTTCGTGTTCATTCACTAATAAAAGTTAACTGACCTGTATTGGCGAAAGTTGTTACATCAGCTCCTTCTTCTTGACAATGCACAGTCACGAAAAGCATTGAAAATGACGTAATTATAAGGCCTAGAGCTACCAACGGAAGCACTGTGATAGTCTTCATGTCTAATTACTTCCTATTACTAGGCCCTCAATTTAAATTATTTAATGTGGTAACTAAATAGACGTGAGTAAAAATCAAAACAGACGTCTAAACGCACTTCACCCCAAATGTTGTTACAGGTATGTATTATGTATAGGTAGGTAAGCATAAAACTAAATGCACTGGTGTATCTGTAATCTGTATAGGTACCTCGTCTCACTTCCCTAAATAAAGTCAAGTAGATATTTGAGAATGAAAACTTCTAATCCAGTTACAGTTCATATTCATAATGATTTTTATGTAGACGCTTAATTACTGACAAATGTAGTGAAGAACAA
Organism: Tomocerus mixtus; assembly: GCA_034694165.1. Classification (NCBI taxonomy): domain Eukaryota; kingdom Metazoa; phylum Arthropoda; class Collembola; order Entomobryomorpha; family Tomoceridae; genus Tomocerus; species Tomocerus mixtus. The sequence continues at coordinate 41,629 of JAQFYC010000067.1, read as the reverse complement.
TCAGTTTTTTAATCGCTTAATACACAGCTTAAAAGCTCACAGAGTCACAATGCAATTAGTACCGATAAGGATAAGTAAGGGAGAATTTGCATACTAACAGATTGTACAAAATGCTTTCTCCTCAAATCTGAGCGATCTGCTTGTCTGCCTGATCCTAAGTGTCTTTTCTGCCTAAGAGTGTAAATGAGCTGATGTCGAGTCACATTTAGCAATGAACATAGGTTTCTTGAGATGTAATTATGAGAAACTGATCTGTACGAGTGCAAAATAGCGTCTCATGATTCTCAGTGAGATGCAGATGGTTTTGTATATTACGTAAGTAGGTACTGGGTGCCTGTTTGGTGGTTTTTGTTTGGTTTGGTTGGCAAGTAGTTGATTTTGAGTTGGATGAGAGATGATGGTGATACGGCAACTGGAATAAAAGTGAGAATCGGGTCCAGGTCATACGCACACTACACTAATAGTAGATAGGTAGGTACTCAGTTCGAGATTCATAGGGATATTAGTTTAGTTAGCAGTGAGAAGAGTAGGGAATACGGAGGACGAAGAAAGAAAGAAGTGTGAATGGGACTGAAAGTGAAGCAATATGTATTACGTAGCTGGAAGAGCATGGGATAAGGATAACATAACGTGAGGACGAACTCACTCACCTCCCATATCACACTCTTTTCTATATAAATACATACAGTCCCAATAAACTTTGTTGCTCCACAGAGCAGAGAGCTACGCCCCTTCCAAACTATTATATGTACACATTCACATACTTCATCTTCATCCTCGTCCTCTACTTACATCCTTTTCCTTACTCGCAACAATCAGTCTCAATTCTTAATCTCAACTACAATCCTCTGATGCCGTAAATGTTCTTGATCCAACATCCAAAACCCAAAACCAAGTTTAACCGGCAGCCAAGAACAGAACGTTAACGTTAGTCCTCTCGTCGGACACTATTTCATTTTTATATCATAGAACACCATCCATCCTACTCAAATCATCAGCATGATCAAAACAACAGCTAACAACAGACGAGGAGTGTGAGTGTGAGCCTAAGTCTTTTCTTAATATTTTTTATACAGATAATTCTTTTTCTTCCTTACTACCATTTACCATTGAGGAGAGCACACACGCTTACTTATGTGGATTTAATGTATGTCCTACCTACCCTATTATAAATCCATTTATGTATCTAGAATGCCATCCTTAGCTTAAAATGAATGCTAATCAACTTAAGGATCTAACTACATGTATTACAATGCAGTAGGAGAAGAAAGAAGACAAAACACGAGGAGACACATAGGTAATATCCACATATGTATCGTCAGAGGTTTAAGTAATTCAATTTTATGTAATAGTACAAAATAATTTTAGTACAGTAGCGAGCTGCGTAGGTTCTGTGAAGTGGTTACATATTTGCTTAAGTATAATTTACAATATTATAATTACAGTTTCTTCATGACATGAGTACAATATTGTAAGATCAAATAATTAGTGTCTCTCGGCTCGTATATTCAACAATCTTTTGTAAAAGGTCTATGGTTTATAAAGGTATGTATTTATTTTGTATATATACAACTTTGTTTTGATTTTTATTGGCAATGGAGAACTTGCAGTCGGCCTTTTCGATTCATTAGCAAGACCAGCAGCTTTAGACATTCGATCTACCCGTATCTCCAGCAAACTGATCCACATACTGCAACATTTACAAAACAACATTTTCAATTAGGAAACAACTAATTAAGTCTCAAATATTTATCAGATTACTCTCCTCCCTAATTATCTCCTTATCTACCACTTTAATGAACCTTTCTACTTATCTAGTGTACAATTTTAACCCTTCACTCTTAGTCGGCTACTCTTTTCGAATGCATTCCAATGGAATTATAGCTAATTATCTCATTAAGATCAAGTAAATGTTAGTCTTTGATAGAAAGCACTTGCCGAACTCATAAGTAATTAATTACCTGCTTCAAAATACCCTTTGGTAATCTCCGAATCAATTGGGTAGTTTGCTCCGAAGGAAATTGAAAGTAGCTAAGTAATTAGTATAGAAGGCAGTAGCATTTGTACCTAAAGCCTAGCTTTACGTTAATGAATTGGAAAAATAGTTTTGTGTATGTATGTAGATAGATATATATTGTATTATTCTATTATTGTCATAGATCCTATTAATTTGTTACGTGTGAATAGTTTTTACCATTTAATAGAAACTGAAAGGGTAAGAGGTGTGACGAGTGTCAGAATGGGAGGAGTTGTAAGTATTGATGGCTATTCTTGAGGATACAACTGTGGAAATAGATTATTTACATGATTTAATTTTGTGCTAACTCGTCCTCACTGTAAAAATAATATATTTTCTTGAAAAATTCCTATTTTAGGTAAAAAGTAATTGTTTTGTGTAACGAACCTTACTAATACCCGGCATGTTGAGTAGGGTACCGATTATCGGAACGCGTCGAAGGAAATTGATTGCAAAGGGGAAGAAACCAGAAAAAAGGAGTACAAAACCATAAATTTCAACTATCATCCCAATCAAAGGCCACCCAAATAGAACTACTAAAATACCCCCGAAAAAAGCTACTGATCCTTTTATTTTATGCCGCTGAAAAAAGAATCGGAAAGTCCTCTCCAAACCAATCACAAATGCCAGTCCACATAAGAATAAAATCTGAAATACAGTGTAATCCATAATTAATTTCAATTTTGCAAAGTTAACAATATGCATATGTACAGACATTAAATTATGCTTCTGATAAAAATATTTATATATTTTAATTACATTTCCAATTGCAAGTAATCCTTTGTCGAATAGTAGTACTACACCAAGAAACAAAAAGGTGACACCGAAAGCCACTAAGGCTACTCCGATCTCTGAAAATAAAAAATAAAAGTCAGATTAATTCATTATGTAATGTGTTCATTCTATCCATTCAAATAGCAAAGTCATCGTTAATTTTAAAAACGCAATTGCTATTCTATTTTATTGATAGTTAATATTTTTTGTCACTAAATAGACACTACTTACTTTGAGAGTCCGTTGTCTGAAACATTTTGATTAAAAAGAGCAATAAACAGTTTTCATACTCACTAATTTAGCTAGTCATCAGTACAATTACAAGCTAAAACAAATAGTTTAGGTAATAATTGACAAGCTTGAAAGAATTGAATTTTGACGGAATATTTCACATCATACGTGTATGTTTCATTGGAGCCGCCTATCTTGAATGATACGCAGTATTCTTATAGTTCCCCTTTCGCTTGTTAGGATGTGCTGTAAACTAATTTTTTCTCCCTGTAGCATCAACAAAACCAAAATCAAACAACTTTTATGAATGCAGAATCTGTCTCAAGTTCTCAAGTAATCAGATGAATAGTTGAGTCGCCGTTTGAGATACATATTAATAATTAAAGTACCTAACTGCAAAAAATCATATTATTACGTTTCTATACTACATAACAATTCGGTGAGATCTGGAAAGCTCGCAATCAGGAATACTAATTCTATTTCAATAAAACACATTACTATGAGTCTAACACACCTCGCCATGCAAAAATCTGACAAAAATCAGCGGTACGTCTGGAGTTATACTGAAATTAAATCCATTTACCGTAATTCTGATATTACACAAAATTCTGCGACTTCAAATTAGGAATAACTTTATTCAAAAATAATTTTTGTTGTGATGAAATAGAAGAAATATTCCAGAGTGTGTGTTTCAATGTGTATTTTGTCATAAAGAATATTCTATAATTGACATTGATACGCAGTAAATCGTCTAATGATGAATTACTTATACTATACTAAACTTTCCATGGCTCTCCTGCTTAAGAAAAAATCCCATGTACTATAAGAAACCGAAGCTACGAAAATTATTTTTTGCTCATGTATTATATAATTACATTTATATTGCTGTCTGAAAGTTACAAGTAATAATAGTTGTCTACCTATTATAATGCTTACCTTTGTGTCAAGTACTAGTTAGCTTTCCATTTCTATAACCTAGCATAATAGTGCCAAAGTGATTTGCATTGGATTGCAATTGGAAGTATTATTTTGTACGTAAATATGAAGGTACAATAGGTCAAGTGGGAGTCGAAGTATGTAGTATTTTATGTCGCATTTATATATGCTGGTGAATTGTTATTGCCGAATGATGTTGAAACTGGTTTGTCCTACAGATTGCTAGTTTTTGTTCACTGACGAAGGTTTCGTCCATATTATGTACGCTAGACGCGAAATAGTAAAAAAAATCTTGCACTAGCTTTCAGACTGCGATTACAAAATATTTTTTGGTCTTCTCCTCATTGCCCTGTCTATGGCTAGAGTACCTTAAGTTTAATTATTGTAAAATAAAGTATGGTAACACAGAAAATACGCAAAAATTACCCTTTTCTTGTATTAAGTATGATGTGATGAGATAGTACACCTTGTTTTATCTTCCAGTTATTTAAGAGTTTAATGAATCTGTACTATGTAAAAAGGATGAGTGGCGGAGCCTTCTATTGTAGTACATATATTTACAATTTGCAAATTCCGACGTTTATACACACGGAAAATTAATGTGTTTAAATCGGATGCAACTGATTGTGCCATTTTGAGAGACCGGAAGTTTATTTGGAAATACATAATACACAGACGTCATTCTATGTTCCTTACGGATTCTCCCATTTCATAGTCAAAAAACTTTAGGAAGCAATTTGGAAACTTATTTTTACGTATTGTCTTGTGTGCCACATAATTATGTAAGCATTTATGTACAAAAGAGGAAAATGTTCTTATTTGTACATATTTTGTTCATATTTCTCACTTTTTGCAGAATATATATAACATTGTTGTAATATACATATTTTCCTTCAATTTTACGATGTACTATTTCTTTCAACAAGTAAGCTTGAACATTTTAGGAATTATGATACCTTAATTGAGATATTTTGATACTGCAAGGCGTTAAATATCTTATGTACATATAATATATTATTAGCTGTTTATAGGTACACTCCCCACCTAAGCAAGTAGAGTTTTAGAATGTATTTTAGCACATATTTTACGCGGTTACAAGATATTGTGTCAATGATTTAATTAGTCTGAATACTGAAATTGATACCCTTCATGTGTTAATTCATTCAAATTTAATACTAAGTTAATCACAGTAGGATCTAAAAAATGTAAAATAATATTGTTAAAATAATATTGGCTAATAATCTAATTGATTGTAACCATTTATTTGATCTTCAATCGATAGTTTACAGTGCAAAAGCCATTTGCTAAATTATACGTAGCATTTAAATACCTGATTTCGTTTTGGTGTATTGAGTACACTTACATCTTTGAGGAAGGTTTGTCAATTAAATAAGCTTTCCTCTTTCAACTGTTTAGTTATTGTTATTATTAAATACAACATTTAAGAGAGACTGAAAAACAATATTGTTGTATAAACTTATGTAAGGCAAGTAATTGAGTTAATTAATCAATTAATTGAAACATAAAAGTCAACATACAGGGCCATTCCTTGGCATCATTAATGTGCTCATAGTTAAAGTACACGACAAACAAAGAAATAGAGTGAACTACTGAGGATCCAGTTGACCGTTATATAAAAATAACAATGGATTCTCCCCTGTAATTCTTACATATAATTAATATTTTATGTATTTCTATCTAAGCTTCAACATCCGAGCATTTAGAGGGATATACAGGTGAGAAGCATTAATGCTATTATGTAACTTATAGTTTCATATATTTCCTTCTGACCTAACGCAAGTTAAAAATAAAAATACACACTTCAAATGTCGATAATGTCATCAGGGATTTGTGAAAGTGCGAAGGTTAATTGTTACATAATTAAAAGCAACTTAAAAGTAACTTTAAGGCGAAACAGTTATTGATATCATCAACTTTGTAAACTAATTTTTTAAAATTCATGGCAGACTTCTACAAATTTTATCTGTTGGTTAGCATCTATCTAAAGTTGTTACGTACGTACCTATTGCAACTTCATTATTGTTATACGGTTATTACTAGTTTGTACTTACTCCATTTGAATTTAGTCTTTTCTCGTTTTGTTTGTATGAATATATTATATCCATGTACACATGAGTAGCACATGTGTAATATTTGATTAAAAACAATTGAGCTGCAATTTTATACTACTTATGTACACAGTGCATTAAATTTCGCTAAACATATTACATTTGCACTATAAGCATTAACAAGCTTATCCATTTATTTGTAATTTCATAGACGTCATTGATAAGGAATTCTGTTGTACAAGGTGAGCAAATGTGACTCTGACTGAGAAAAGTATAACCAAACCACTTATTTGTATTTCTCATTTGTTTTACCTTCAAACAAGGTTCTTCTATCTATACGGTCTTTCCTTTCAATATATTTTCGTATAACATAGCACTACCTACGTATGTAAATGTACTTCCAATTTCAATCTACATAATAATAATTGTATAGTTAGACATTGGCATAAATAATTTACTCTAATAATGCATGTATCAGTATATGTATTTATCTATAGGTATATGGCTATATTATTTCATGATTCACAATATTTACCTTATGTAAAACAAGTAAGTCATTGATGCATTATTATATTATGCAAATTACGTAGCTGGTAGTTATTCATTATCGATGCCCACCTTGTACAGATTACACGCAAAAATGCATATGTAAATGTAGCTATACCTTTGTATGTTTTATATATATCTTTAATTCTTTAATGCGATGGTTTGGTAGTCTTTATTTTTGTATCAGTAGATCCTTAGCCCTATTCGCATCTGAATCTGAACGAGTAGTAGGAAGTTTGCCTTTAATTATTCTCTGTTGGTATTTGCATAAAATCTGTAATAATGTGAAATGTATGAATATTGGGTGCTTGTTGTTTGCTATGCTATTTTTGTTACCTACTGTTATTTAATTACATTCGGAAAATCTCACAATAATTGCATCTGAGTCTCAGCTACTGTTTTCTAGGAATTTTCCTCACTGTATCCAATTGTATGCATACGTAAGTAAGAAAGAACTATAAACGTCATGACACGTGTATTATTTATAAATCTCTTTTGAGTATTTTTTGCTAGGTTTAATCCTACTATGCTTATATAATGAAAAGGACATAGAATTTGGTAATCAAAATGGAATTGTTGCTAGTTAACTGACTACATGTTGCCAATCTCTTTAGCTAATTTAACTTTGTATCAAATCATATCGTAAGATGCAGAGGAATGGAATGAGAAAGATAGAAGGAAGAAAGATCTGCAAACAAATCCGTGTACATACTGTATGATACTTGTTATGTTATTGTTGCCGCTGTCTTATTACATAGCGAAAACGCTCATTTTCATTGCATGTTTTCTTGTCTGTCGAATTGTCCATTATTTTTTTGTGGTTGAATGGATTGTAAAGATTAGTGCAAGTTTTTTGGTGGAACGTAGCTTCAACCTAGCCATTAAATAAGTTTTGATATTGCCATGCTCTGGCTTTTTATTATCAACGTGTACATAATATGTAGGTAATGCAATGTATTTAATCTTTAAAAAACTATGCTGACTTCTCGAAGAAAATATTCTATAGATGTTGCTAAATGTACTCATTGCGCTTACTATAGAATAGAGCCTTCTAATATTCTATAGTTTTAAAATCACCTTCTGCCCGTCAGCATCAACAAAAAGATTATCTTCTTGTCAAGGGCTGTCAAACAAGTTTCATAAGAATAGGGAAAATATATCAGGGACTTCCACGTTGTGTTCTGAGTGAGTTTGGTTTCTGTTTAGTATTCCTATACCATACCTACTCACTCAGATACCTTTCGATTCATTTGTTTTTATTTATCCTGTAAACTCTAACCTTTCTTTGCAAAATTACAGTCGCGAACACAAGTACAAAGTACCTACATACACTTCACTCTAGCAACCAACACCACCTTAATGTGTTGGATAATAAAATTGACGAACAAGGCAAGGAGACCGAGTTGAATGTTAATTTCAATATGCAGGCAGCCATTTAGGAAAGCTACTTTGAATTACCTACATTGATGCTATAATAAAAATAAAACTGCTTATTTATGCATTTTCCTGACTATATCTGTAGCGAAGCTATATAATTTTTAAGAAGATTCTAATGATGTATAAACAACGATACTTTTTATATAAAAGAAGTTTACGATGTAGACTTAAATATTATAGAACATGTATTTAGATTTGCACTTTGCACATTATAGATGAGGCGGAAAATCACATTTACGACATAATTCTTTATTATGTTAGTTGCAAATTTTACTTTTGTAACATAGTTACAGTGAAACCCCTACCTTGGACCTATGCTGTATTGAAACATTGACACAATCCCTGCTTTGAGACCGAATTTCGTGTCCTCAGATTTGGTTCAATGTTAAAGCCCTACTCTTGCTGCTCTATACTGAGACCACTCTGGAAAGAGACCGCTCCCGCATTATGACCGCAAAATTTCCCCATTTTTGGAGTATTAACCTCTACTGGAGACCAGGTTCACTAAAATACGGAATAAAATAGCAAATGTTGTAACTTTAAGAAATAATAGCTGGAAATACTTTTGCTACTGTACTTTGAATAATAGTATATTAATATATTTACGAAAGAAATTTCAATAAATAAATGCAAATGTGGCTAATATCCCTGAGTTAATTATAAAACCAATTAAATCGGGACAAATTTCACTGAAGTACCTCCATAGTAGGACCAAAAGGCAAAATACTAGTCACATTGGAGAGGTATCTGCATTAGGACCACTCCCTCATTGAGACCAAAATTGGTGTCTCTGTATGGTGGTCCTAGTATACAGTTTTCACCGTACTTATATAATCTGGCCATTAAAGTTAAAACAACTCACCATTCGACCTTGTCATGACGGAATAATTCTAAATGATGGATCAAAAGATTCAAATGCTCTAATATACAAAGTAAACATGCATCCTTATTACTACAATCACTACAGAATACAGATGCACTCAGTCAGAAGTACTCATAGGTCTATATTCCCTTCCATATTATGAAAAACGTTTTCCTTTTCCCATTAATATACTTTTCTCGTTAGCAGTTGTTACGAAACTGGACTTTGGCTACCTAGAAAAAGAGTGATGACGATGACGCACAATATGTCCGATAGAGGTACATTAAGTAAAGTATTCAGCTGAGGTTCGGGTGGACAAAATGTTACAAATAAAATTTCTCTCCCTAAGATCGCTTATTATTACAATACATAATGAACTCAATCGATTAGAAATATGACTTATTTGGTTGCCAGAGTATTGCTTAATTACATATTAATGGACAATAGATTGGGGACTAAACACCAATATTTGACAATTGAACGAATGGTAAGATTCAATATCAGTCTCAATATCAATTGGTCTTCAAAATATTATGATGAAAATTGATATTATATTTATTATTATGATTGTAGACATATTTATTTAAAGTAGTAATTTTAATGTAGATTCTTGCTATAGGTTATTAAACTTGACATAAACCCGAAATGTTGAAGGATGAAGAACCAAATGAATCCTAATACATTTAGGTATCTGTACAATGTCTTAAATGATGGACGTACAAAATGATCAATAATGATAAATGATAATTAATTTGTTGTGTCTGTGCGAACATAATACCACCTTTATATACCTATTAGTTACATCATAAGTAAGTTTCATAAATGAGTTCATCATTTAGAGAAGCTTAAAATTATAAAAGCTAAATTTAATCATGCAATTCATTCTAAGAAAAAAGTTATTTTGATTTTCAATTTCTAAAAATAATGCCTTCCTAAGGAAATAAATCAATCCCCTAACTTTCTCGGAAACAAAACAAATTGTTTATTTACTAAATCGAATGGGTACTTACAGCAAAACAAAAGTCGTCATTGTTCCATGAAAAATAACATACATACAAGTAAATATCTGTATGTATTCTAACGACTTAAGTTTCATCTTATAATAATTAATTCTAGTAATAATAAGAGCATTTATTAGATGGAGGTTACCCTAAGTCACTGGAACCTGAGAAGTTTAATGTCAACACGAAAGAAGGATAACAGAACAATAATATCTTCGGCTCAACTGAAGAGAGGAAGATAAAAATGCCTTCTATCTTGAAATGTTTAGCAGTTGTACTTAAACCATACGTAAAGATATACCGTATAATATATGACACACATCAACAAATATTAGAAAAAGTGTTTACAGAATGCATCATAAATTTAGCTTGTATACTATAGTGATCCTACTATTTACATGGTAGAATCTATACTGAAACTAGTTATTCGAAAGGTCAAGGGAAAATAAAGTGCCACAGTTAATGAAATTTTCTTATCTTACTTGGTAAGCGATTAATGTTCGTTTTACAGAAGTTCCACTGATAAAACATCGGGAACCAAAACCAACGCAATATAACATCATTATAAACGTAATCATCTTTGCAACAATGAAAAAAAGAACAATATTTCTATATTGTGTACAACTAACATATTAAACTAAATAGCGCAAAGGCGCCTTATAACAACAGCTTTAATTGAATTTTCTGTATGAAACTTTGGCTCTATGGGGCCACCAGTTACTTTGTTGGGGCACAACGGATCAGATAGCATAAATTGATAAATTATTGAAGAGGCAATAAGCGATCTACTTATTTCTTTTAATTTATGGGTTACATATTATAATATTTCTGTTCATGCATTTTATATATAAAGTACAGATATTTAATACACCTAATCTAAATCGATCGTACTTAGTATAATTACGTATTATATAGGTATGGACATATTACGTAACTAATATATATCATAACTATAACTGGCACCGCAAAATGCAACTCTACCACTGGAGTAAATTACCGAGAGTAGTAATAACCAAATATTATAAGAATATGTATTCCAACAGTTTAATTTAATGCAGTGTTACAATATTTGGTCCATGTGGCCATTTGGCTTCTATCTTTCCAAGATACATTAACATTTGAGAAGCTCCCTTTTCCTTGAGCAAAACCACTCCCATCCTTCTGACACTTTAAGTGTATTTTTATGCCCTATCCCAAGAACAGCTTAGCAACCGCCTTTGCTCTTAGACTGCGAGTAATTATGTTTTCATGGGGATTTTTATAGTAAAAGCAAAATACTTAATGTCGTAGGATCCCATTTCTATCTTTCTCAATAGAAACAATTTCTTTCTTGTCTTACTGTTAGTGCTATTACATAATAAAAAGTAAAATCAACTTACTTACGCATTGAATAGTTGCAACAGGTGAAATAGTAAAATATAGATAAATTAATTCAGCTTAGTTACAGTTATTTGTAAGCTATGGTTTTACTATGGGGGACTAAATAAGTAATTAGAGAACGTTACAATTAGCAAATTGACATTGGGATGCAAAGTCGTATTAGCATTTGGCACAGCTATAATATTTCTGCAAACACAAACATTACCAATCTGCTTGCAATTCAATAATGTTTTACACGGAATAACTATACCAAGGTTGACCAAAGTTTTTTACCATTGCAAATAAAATGAAAAGATTCGCTCATTCAGTGCTGAGACTGAAAAACTCTTCTTTGTAAAGTGGACAGAATTCCATTGTTCACAAATTGGCAATTTATGTAGGCTCCCCATAGTGAAACGGATAACGGACTCATATTATAGCTATTCAGGTTTTGTCCTTATGTGTTTTTCCAATTTAAAAAGGATTGTAGCAATAACAACCTTCCAGGACAGAGTTCCAGGACCGCATAGGAACCAACTTTAATTTGCAATATAGTACCTTGTACAATAAAAACAAACCGCACAGAGGAAGTCATGGGAGTTGAAAATAATGAGAAATAGCGGTCAGGTAAGAAAATTAATATTTGTAAACAATTTTTCATGTATCTGCAGAGCGAGGAATATATTTCTGTAATTGAATTCTACTTACTAATGGGAATAGATACAGGTACCTATATAATATAACTAATATGAAAACTAACATGACCTCTTCGGTGTTCATTAAGTAGTAATAGCAATACCCTTCCACAACTAATGTTTGTGTGGAAGTAAGACACTATTCCTTTCTTTGAAATCCCATCACTACCTTACTAGGAAACGGATTTTCCTTTTTACAAGCCGTTAAAAGGGGATTTTTTGCATACTTAAGTTTTAGCCCAACTATCTGTAGTACTATGTTTACTCCTCCCACCTCCCCTGCAAGACAGGATCACTAACTCGCTCACAGTTCTCTTCAACCTGTGACGTGAGTGACCCTGGAGTAGCACAGGTGTGTTCCGAAAGCATACGTAGTGACACTAGGTACCTGTGCACCAAGTCAATCCAGCAGTCTCCAGACAATAGCACAAATGCGAAATACAGCTTACAAGTTCTTCGTATGACCTAATATTGAGTAAGGGACAAAAAAACTTGCCATCACTTTACTAGTGTATTAGAGGTGCCTTTGCTCTTACTCTTACTACGCAAGTTGCACAATAGAAATGTTGTTGAAAATTTAGCCACATATTATCAGGTATACCAATTTGGATTTGGATTTTAGTTTTTCATGCCGTAAACTATTATGCATCTTGTAAATGGTAAACGTACCTACGTACTTGGTCTTACCAGTATATATAATGAAATAAATGTAACAAGTAAAACATTATGCAATTATCTCTTACTCTGCAAATATTGTTTGCTGATGCTCACCATGCAATGTATTGCATTTATTATACAAAGACAATTTTTCTGTACTTTATATAATAGAATATAAAGATATACCTATAGTGAACTCATATTACGTACAATTTAATTGTGCACAGACAACAACTACATAGCATAATAGATTTTTTCGTCGTCAACATAGCACCTGTTTCCTTTTTGCATGGGAATCCGATTCCATTGTATGGATATAGGTAGGTAAGTACATAGGTGTTGTAAGTACGCAAGTTCCTTACGTCTACAATCTACATTCATTATCAGCATACGTAGAAGTTAGGTGCAGCCGTCGTCCAAGTCCAATGGAGGAGAACCTTGCTTCTTGGTGTAGAGATATTGCCGATTGGTTTGGTATTTGGTTGCGTTTGCATATTTGAAGGTCAACAACAACCACAGCAACTTTTTAAAAATAAGCAAAGGGCATATATTCACTGAAAAAGTAACAATGTTGCTTATACATTATTACGTATCTGACTATAATCTTTTTGAATATTATCAACAGCTATAGGCACTTATACTTTGAATATGGTTATTAGTAATATGATCATGTTTTTGGCAATGCATCTAAAAAACTATATTTTCCGTAAGTTGTAACGTAATAAAGTAGATCCAAGTCTCCTTATTTAGTTGAAGCTTGAGGTGGGAACTCAAGATTAAAAAGGAATAACATTTATCATTTTAAAGAATGCCCAAACTAACTACAGGGATAAGCGTTCCATTTCATTGTTTCATAAAATAAGTACTTTGCAGTTCTGCGTATCTATCTCCTAAGTACGAGGATGCGTTAATAACCCGACTCCATTTAGAAGATTAACATACACACTCAACTTTGATTCATTTTATTAAATTCTTAATACTTAATAACTGAGATTCAACAATTTTGGAAGCATATTACATGCCTTAAGCCGTTTAAGAAAATAATACTTTTCAGCTAACTATCTATACGAAAGTTAAAATACATTTAGTATATTATTCAACTGCATTATGCTAATATGTAATTATACACATAGTACACACATACGTAAGCTGCAAATATAAAAACAAATTTACCAACTTTATGTAATTTAGCTATGCTACGTTCCTGTGCATTGTGTGCATCAATTTGAATCAATTTGAATCGTAAGATTTATAAAATCGGGTAGTTTTTGTGTTTTGTAGAATGTCTACATCCATATACCTTGTTGGTAGCATCTATATCTCTAATATTTCTGTGATAAACCTTTTATTTTCTTCAACCCACTGTAGCGCAGATATGAAGTGCACTTTTGTTGTTACTGTAAGCAAAAGTGTAAAAAGAATGTCATTTATTATTGGAAACAAGATAACAACATCACCCTGGCCTATAACTGCAACAAAAATGTTTCAGACATTCATGTATGAGTGTACCTACTTGAAAGATGCTCATTTATTTGTAATAAGCTCACTTTCCTTTCCATCGTAATGATTTGTATTATTTGCAGAATCTTTGTCCTTAAAAACAGCTTTTGTAGAGCTAATGTCACTATATTAAAATTTGATGGTCAGTAAGTAAGAGTACAAGACATGGCTTTGAGAGACACTCCATTAATTCTATTACTACGGAGTAGGTACATGGAATTTACAAAATTCGAATGACTGGCACCATTACATTGTTGTACTCACTGGTATTGACGAAGGTAATTGTCTTAAAGCTGAAGCGACTATGCTATGCATTATACATTTTACATACTAGTTTATAATTTCGTAATTCTTACAGAGTGTATACATCGTTACCGAGATTCTTATTGAGCAATACTCCATTAATTCTATGTATTTTAAAGAAAAGGCATTTGCATTGTTGCGTTGAAAGATTTCGTCAATTATGTGAATGAAAATGTTTAAAAAATTGAAATTAAAGAATACGCCACGCCATTTAAATTCACTCTGGGTTTGACACAATTGTTAAGTTTTAAAATTATATCTAACTTCTGCTCAAGCTCTTGGCCAATTTGCAATATTAAGTTATTGAATGTTTGCAGGTATTTTAAATTTTACTGTAGGATACCTATGATAAAATCTATTAGCTTTAATTGTAGTTTACTAATTGTTAATTACATAATTATTAATTGCATAATGATATAGACATTTAAAACTGCACATTGGTGACAGACACCTTGCACTGCCTTACATTTGTAGTTATAAGCTTTAAAATGTCCAGGGTAATACTCTCTTACCAAAACGTATGCGGAAGTATGGAATTTTCTGTGTTGGGAAATTCGACATAACTATAAAAATATTTATTGCATCGTATGATTTTTAGCTGTTGCAAAGTACATTAAAATTGTAGATACATCTTCATGCAGCTTTTCCTCCCACTAATTATTGGCCAGTTACATTTACCTTGTATTGAAAATCCTATTATATACGTTTACCACTATTAATATATTGACCATTAAAGGCTGACAGAGAAGAACAAAAAAAAACGATTATAATTACGGACTGCCTTGTATTTTGTCTGTCTGCGGTGACACATAATATTTTAGTGTGAAGTCTATTAAGATTTATTTTCCTATGTGGTTATCTTGCGAAATGATATATTTTACTAACAAATATATGTAGGTATGTGCAGTATAAGTAATCAATTTACATACGATATTTAATTCCCATGCAATAAATGTTTTAGTAGGAAAAGTAACCAGGAAATGTTTTTCCGATTATAAGTTTACAATTTAATCGATATTCAAGGTACCTATGCCTATAAAATACGCAACCTTCAAGATGGGGATGAGAATGGTTATTGCACTCCAGTTTTATGACTTGTATAGTATTTAGTATAGTGACATCACTTTGTGGCCCATAATAATAATGTCTTACCAAAGAAGTGACTCGCCAACTAATGTGGTTTAGTTTTAGGCCGCCCGAATATGCGAATATGGCTTATGTAATCCCAATATCTGTCCGTGTGTTAGCGCTGTAGCTTTATGATGAGGCAGTTTGGTATACAACATGCCCTTAGGGCGCCTAAGAACCATATTATTGAAAATGACCAAAATCGGCCCATTGAAACCGGACATAATATTGGTTATACTTTGTCTTCATTTTAATAGAAAAGTTTGAAATTAGGATATTGAAATATAATGTAGGATACTGCTTCCATTGCAACATTACACTCACTCGGACGGGCTAACTATGGTGGCTTGGCAGTTTTAATAAGGAATCCCAAAAAATACGGAAGTGACTATCTAAACCTCGTATATAATTAAACTATGCAACACTAGGTAGACGTCAATTTTCATTTATTTTTATTGTACTTTGAGTTGTGTGTATTGTTTATGATAGTAAAGTAAATTCAATGAATAATTATGCATAAATCTGCGTATTATTTGTTATTAATTTTTGCACATTATACTTTATGGATGGGGATCCTCACCTGTTGCGCATTTATGTCGAATTAATCTTGACGAAAGTAGGTTATACCCATTAGATAACAAAGTATTATTACATTTGGTTCATATCGTCTTTCCGTTTTATAGTGCTATGCCTTTAGTGACAGTGCTATATGCGCACCTGTGCCTATGTGCAATAGACACTAACTATACTGATTGTATTTAATCTATTTTACACACTTTTAAGCACTCTCTCGATTTGTTAACACATTGAGTAGAAATAATAACAAATTAGTCAATCGTAAGATAAGTAAGTATTTATATCTATTTAGTAAACAAATTGTACCCACAATTAGATATTTTTGTCATTTTTAGCCAACAATATTAGGTTTCCTTAAATACTATACAAATTGTACTTAAAAACGAATATAGATATTAATGCTGCGCAAAATTATCATTGCTTGTCACAGTTGCAGTTTCGTAACACAGAAAAGCATGCCATAACTTCAGTACACGACTATATACATACATTAATTATACTCAAAAGCCCATTCATACATAAAAAATCATTCCTAGTTCTACCTTTATCTTTAAACCGGCTTATTAGTAAAGTTTTATTGAGATTGCGATTTAATGTTTGCTGGGCATTTCACAGATAATGAGATTCACTTCGTTGCAGAAGGGATTTCATGATAACTTTCTAAGACAAGTCTGACAAACCGAACAAAGGAAACTCTTGTAATCCACAATTTTATCGAATGTCATTGTAAAAACAGTGAAGTTTATCTTTATCTCCGTTTTTTCATGAATCTTTTCTCATTATTGCATAATTTACAAAAATCTTATGAGTTTTGCTAACAATACTACAAGGCATCTTATGTATCTTAGAGAATTAGAAAATTAGGGAAGACATTACTTTCATCAGCAAGATATTTCATATAGTCAGTGGTATAGTGTGTATTTCATGTCATGGAACCCTCGTGTAAATATAGGGAGCAGCATTTATTATTACCTTTTCATATTTTATCTTATGTTTATATCGGTTGTAGAGTAGTCCAAGTTCAGTCCATTCTGGTGCATTACCTACATAGTGTGAGGATGTTGGGAATCGGATGAGTGCAATGCTGACAATGAGAGCGAGAGCAAAGGCAAATCAAAGCAGTAATGTTAGTGTTAGGTATTCAATATATGCATGTGTGAGTTACTAACACTTAAAAACACACGGTCCAAAGAGAGAGGATATAATCATATAATATCACAAGGAAGAAACTCGCTAAAGGCAAATAATTTTAATTTCGTTATGTTATGTATGTGTGTTGTATACAATTTTTAGGTACCATGTATGTATGAGTATGTGCATGGCTAATGAAAAGTAGTAGTAATACACATGCACGCTACGAATCCTTGCCTTGTTTTCGTGTGTGAATATTTGTAATGTAATGTACATAGTACATACTACATACTAGTGTGCTAAGAAAGATACACTCTCACATAATATCAGAACATAATAAGTTAGTAATACTGTATGCATATAGTATAGAGTGGGATATCAGTAAATAGTGGCTACACAACACTAAACAGACTTTAAGCATTTTACTGTACATTATATATAGCAAAACGCTTACAAGACTCACTAAATACAGATACATACATACATACATACAGATATCTACAGAAAATGAACAACTGAAGAAGTAAGAGTGTAATGTATGTAAGGTAACGCATAATACATTGGAATGGATGAAGGGAAAAGGAAGGCAAAGGCAAGTTACACACTATTTTGTACTTCTCGCATAGTTACTGACGAAGATTGTTGAACAGTCAGCAAGCATAGTGCTAGCAGTGTACACTGAACTTCTTTTATTCCTTCCACTCACTCAGACTAACGAAATAACATTGGATTTTACATAGAGACAACTATTCAGTAGTATACTATTAGTAACAGAATAGTAAATGGTAGCATAAGAGCCAACAGCTAATAGCAAACCTAAGCGTAAGCTTAACTCACTTCACTCTCTGTCTCTGAAGAGCATTGACGATAGTGTGTAGCAGAATACATAACAATTTTTATCATCATTTTGATTTCTAGAGTGACTTTATACTTGGTTAACGTAGCCCACTAACTGAATTGAACATTACTGATTGTGTCTTGTCTCATCACCAACTATTTATATTATATATGAAATATATACAACAACAGTAAATAGTATCTATAATTGCCACTACCTAATCAAATAAGCCATTCACAAAAGCAAATAGAGTTAGCCTATATTCCCCATATATTTAGATACACACTTGGCTTCACTTTGTCTCACTCAACATCATCCAATTGAGTCCATCACGGAAACAAGCAAGCAATCCCAATCACAATCCAAAAGCTCATCCACCCAGAGCAGAGACAGTCCATTGTCCATGTCCAGTGCAACAAAATACTCTTCACACTCACAAATAAGGAAAGTTTATAGCTCAAATTTTATTTCAGTTGCATTTTGTTTGTTGTTAGTTTAGTTCCTATCTCATCAATTTTCTGTTGTGTGCTTCCTTCACTTCAAATTGAATTTAACCCAAACAAATAATACAGAAACCAAGGGACAGCTGAAACAGTTACATTACAAACAATCCTAACTAAATTATATCAATATCAATACCTAAAGCTGAAAGTACAGATACATACAGCCCACGTTTACTTAACTCGAACAACAAGGAAGCATCTTTGTTGATTTTGTGATTTTTCCTCTACATTTGTCCCGTACATAGTGCAGAGTGCTACGTATATTTACAACTTACTTAACTAAAACCACTAGCCCAGTTCACTCCAGTCTCATATCTATTGGCCTGTCCTGGAAAGCATTATCCTTCCATTAATAGAATTCTTTTCGCGTCTCAACTTCCCCGCTAATATTCCAATTAGTGTTTTACATTAATTATCTTCTATAAGTGCTCCATCAAATTAACTGACTTTTAAATAGATATTTTGTGCCAACAGAAGGTAATTAGGCAACGTTTGTCAACACAATAATTTTGCTTGTTTAACTAGTACGTACATACTACATAGCTAAGATAACCAACGAAAAGTTAATCGCCAGCAAGCCCATTCAGAAAGAGAGAGTACCTCACATTAGTTACAAACTTCCCCTACATTGATAGATAGAATATTATTATATAGTAAAATTCAGTGTGCAGTACAGTACCAAACCAAGAGCGTATAGCGAAACATTTACACTTCATATTCCTGCTCGAATTGCCATACTGAACAGAGCTACACAAATAAGCAGACTAAGCTAACCAGAAAACATTACATAGACTCCTTAAATATAACGTTTTTATATATTTGTTTCCGTGAGTAATACTAATAGTAAAAAACAACCACTGAGTGTTACATTACACAGTGATTCCATAACAAGTGCTAGCTTACCTATTCAAACTAATAGTGAAGAATAAGCAAGGCAAACCTACTTTGATTTGAGACGGACTCGGATGTGATTCATTTAATTGAAATTGACTTGTGCCAGCGTGTCTCACTGACATTTGGTATAAATAATTTACAATTACAGCCATACTCGGTTGAAATTAAGGCCAGCAGTTCTTATAAGTTCAAATTATTACTCATGAATGATATTGTGTGCTCAGTGTGAGAAATAACATTAAGAATTTTATAATTTAATACAAATTAAATTACTACTTCCTGTACGCTACACTTAGCTCATCACAAAATTTAAAATGACTCTCAAAAGGACCATATATACATGTAAGTAAATTTTGTAAAATATTCTTTTGTATGTAGTCAGTCGGTTGTACAGAACTGCAAAATACAACGGCGTCCTTTCCTTGAACATTTTTCCCGAATAAAAACCCACCTTGCTCGCATAACTACTGATATTAGTTATCCTTAGAAATGCACGTTACTCATCCTTAGGAAACAAGCATGGAAACCCTAAATAGATTTTCCTCATTTACGCATTTCCTATTTATCAACTAATGTAACAAATTTTGTATGAAATTATAATTAACAAAAGTCCAGCCAGGCAAGTCGTTAGAAATAGAGAAAATGTAATAACAGTCGACGCATCATGTTACACTATGGGCGGGTGAATTTTTTAGCAGTTGAGGTTGAGGCAATACAAAATCCAAGCTTAGAGCTTAGGGAATAAAGGGCCATATTCTTTCTTAAGATTTTACTTTACTTTACACACATGCTCGAGTGGAAGTCTCTCGCACTGTCAGTTTAGACAAAATTCAAAGTCTTCAAGAAGGAAGGGTGTCCGTGCCTCCAGCAGCCCCAGCAACAACCTTTACGGATTCACAAAGCTCAGCTCAGAGCCTCTTGCTATATTATTCTCAATATTATATCATTTTCTATATAGGATACATAGGTACTTAACATTATTTAGTGGTCTGGTAAGAAAGAACCTAGTAGCATCATATCAGCATCCTAAAGCAAGGTAGGGTAGTGGTAGTAAAACTAGTAAGTGAAGTACCTACATAGAAGCAACTATTAGAGCAAGAGTGTAATATTTGGTACCTAGCTAACCTAATGCCAAGAATCCTTAGGGGCTGGCATTATTGCCTTGCCTTGGCTGGAAATACAGTTCACTTACATACAATCAGCATTATGTATGTACTATGTACAGTCCATGGTCCAACTTCCATTGCATTGCTCCAACATCCATCCAGTCAGCCAGCTAATGTACCTGTATTACTATATTGTATTATATGCATTGTATTTTTATGTTAGTATGTCTATGAGAATACCCAAGAGCTTAGCTAGCATGTAATGTAATGTACATGCATGCATTAACGGACAGAAGTGCGAGAGTAAGATTTAGGGACCAACTCCTATGATAGAGAACAAAACACAAGGAAAAAAGGCTGAATCATTCCAGGCAGGCAAACTAAAGCTGAGAGTTGGTGGAATGAGCTTGACTTGTTGGTCGGACTTGACTTGACTGGACTTGAGTCAAGTCAAGTCAAGTCAACGAAACTCCCAATCTCACAAACTAAACTGAACAACATTAATAAGATGTATGTGTGTATCTAATCTACGAACGAAGGAACAAGCTATATACACTTTAGCTGCTAAAGTTTAACATCATCAGCATCCAGAATCAACCACGACAGGCTAGACCAAGCCAGGTACAAAACACAAAGCTTAACCTTTCCCCTTCATTGAATTTCTTGAAGTTCAGTTCAGTTCAGTTCACCAAATCTACTATCTTTACATACATCACAACATAACACTATCCTTTAGAATTTAGAATATTCATTTCCATATACGTACTGCATGTATATCTATGTACTTATACTTATTTATTAGTTTATTAGCTAGAGAAGTCTATATGGGTATATCTGTAGTAGTTGGTCATTGTAAAATAATAAATAAAGCTTAAGAAAGCCAACAAGTGAATTGAGATTGCATATGTGTATTGGAATTGAATTTGAATGCATTCAGTGAGATACTAATGTCTGAGGCTCATTATAGACATGTCAAAAGCAACAAGTGTTAATGAAGCTGAATTTTAGAGGCGATTATTCCTTTGTATTTTGGATATAGTTAGGGTATAGAGTATAGAGACAGACAAAACAAGCAAAGTCTTAGGCTTTTGGGGCAATGCCAACCAAAATACATTTAAGAATAAGACTGAGGCGAGTTGTAGTTCTAATCGTTAGCACGTAACAGGACACGTTAAATTATTTCCCTCGCTCGTTGCTTGTTTTTGGAGAAAACTATCCCAATTTTCAGTTATAACAAATGGTAATGACAAGATAGTTGTGGGTTATTACTGTTATTAGTATTAGTGGTACCTATATGTTCCTTCATTTTGACTTAAATGAAATAATGTGTAGCAGTATGTTTGTATGTATAGGTAGTATATTACTACTACTTAATCCAAGTGTTATATTCCTTACTTTGTCTGCATTGTATAGGAATGTATTTTTAATCGTGACTTAAATGAGGGCAGCTTGAGCTTCATTCGATTTGTCTGTTGTTCCTTACTGTTCCTCATTCCAATTTCTATATTATCTATA
This sequence comes from Tomocerus mixtus, assembly GCA_034694165.1. Classification (NCBI taxonomy): domain Eukaryota; kingdom Metazoa; phylum Arthropoda; class Collembola; order Entomobryomorpha; family Tomoceridae; genus Tomocerus; species Tomocerus mixtus. Next base: position 19,551 of record JAQFYC010000067.1, on the reverse strand, counting down.
TATCCCATACTCACTCAGATTCACTCACTCCACTCACTGACTTTGGTAATGAGGGAAACGAGCAAAGAATCGTGTTCTCTAGTGTTGGCAATTCTATGTCATCAAGACTATTTACTGTCGTTAGGAAAATATCGAAAGAAAAACTTTCTTAATAATTTAACTACCTACATTACATACAAACATAAGAAATACTCACAATTTAGCTATTCGACAATCATCTCGACGGACAGAGTACAAGTACACATAAATTCTATTAACTTACACTTGGTGTTGCATACAATTTTGCATTCTGAGCTTTTTCAATCCCTTCTTAGAATACAAATATCCCCATCTCATAATGTAAATAATGTTTACTGTAATAATAATAAAATTAAACCTCTATTCAGCATGCAGATAGCTAAACTTTCTTTGGAATAGTTTGCTATTTCAACTCTATAAGACTTTCCTAATGAATCATGCAAACAACCATAGCTAATGCTAAACAAACACAATAACATAGCACAAGACAGTTTTTGCACATATTTTACAATTACCTAAGTCAAGTAGAAGCCACGTGAATACGTGCAGAGAAACATTTGAGGAGTGCTTCTGAAGATTACTAATGCAAGGTGCAAAATTAGTTGCTAATGTGTAAAGTCTGCACACAAAATAACTATTTAGGTCCTTAATTATGATTCAACTTTGAATAACATTATTTTTTTGCTATAACAAGACATACAGATTAAATAAGAGTAGTACACGATTTAAAGATTGCGATATTTATTGTTGTGGTGCTCAGGAATTGTCAAGCTAGTGAATTAAATGCACGTAAAAAAGATTGTACAAATAGATACAAAATAAATGGATGTTATACAAACAGTATCTGGTAGCAAGAATCAGTAGCTGCCTAGCTAATTGTTGTCTGCTGCTATTAAAGTACACCGTAATTGTTCACATCATTCACATATAAAAGAAATTCTTGCCGAGGTTTTGATTTCTCTTTAAATGTTTAAGATCTGTAGAATCCTTTAGCTTAGTATTTATTTAGGACTTGAGGGCATTTTTGTCAAACCTTTAATTAACTGTTCGCAATATACGAACGATCCCTCGTTGTTACTGTAGTTTATTTTATAAGTTCAATGCAAGTGAGTTAGTTAGATCTTGGCCTGGTCTGCTACGGCCTGCTTGTCGTGTGTTTCTGTCTTCAGGAATTATAGCATTGAAATTTCCATTCTGGCTGAATACAATGCAAGTGATAGTGAGAAGTTCTTAGAAGTGATAGTGATATTATAGAAATGCTTTATTACCGGTTTACTAGATCCTACCTACTCATGTACTTAATTTGCCATTCGCTTACTTACGCATATACGTTTTCATTGTCCACGAAATAGAAGAATAGATCTATAAGATAATCATGCATTGAATGCAGTTAGACCAGACCCTACCAGACCAGGCCAGTCAACCAGAGCAGAGACGTTAGACTGAATTTGTTTCAAGTTTGAAGGAAGGGAATGAAAGGGACAACGAATAGAGTTTTTTGGCGAAGAGAGTTCAGTTCACTCGTCCAATCCAACATTTTCTCTCTCGTCTCGACGAAACTAACGAAAAGATTGTCATCTTACCATGATCTTGGTCCACTGCATTTTCCCTTTAAATCGTTATTTGTATTGCAAATATATTAGGCATGTATACTGATATTCTTAATGTAAGTATAATATTGTAGAATATATTACCTAGTACTCATACATATACTCTTCATAATATTCCCTAATAAATAACAACAATATATTTATGAAGGTACATAATTTACATTAGATTTCATGGTAGGCATAATAATAATCGGATGTATTTAATGTGAGTTGGGGTTAGGATATCCTATCCTACCCTGTAATGGAATGGTTTGAGATGGGATAATTTAATCCTTTTTCTGTAGTACACAGTAAACGTGTGTTATACACACACGATTTGAATACTTTAGCATATAGGCATGCATAGTGTTATAAGACATTCCCTTTTCTCCTATTAGTATTCTACCAAACTTACCTTCACCAGTAGAATATATATATATATAATATATTTAAATTGTTTTCTGTTTGCAAAGGATTGGCTCAATTGGCTCTTATAGTTACATAGAGAGGCAAAGAAACAGCAAGCCCGTTTTTAATTCAAGTTGTTGAGTAACGAAACAAGATTCACATACAATGCATATATCAGTACAGATACATTATGTATGCTATGCATATCCTATTTAGTTACGAGTAGATTGTAGTGTTAGTACATAGACTGTTTAAATTGCTAGTGGAAATCGAAAAGAGTGAGTCGACTTCTTGCCTATTGACTCATCAACTCGTAAAAGAAGAAATCGAGCTCTTCTCGTCCAATGTAAAATATCAACTGTACTGACAATGATGACGATGAGTACAGCCATGCTGCGTAAAATCTAGCTAAGTAACTGCTCTAGCATAGCGTCATATTATATTGTAGATGGGTAAACAAAGATCCATAGACGAAGTGAAGTATTCTTTTTTGGTGAGGTGACTACTGCCGTCTCATAGTCTTATTGCATCGTCATTGTCATACAAAACAACAAACAATCATTAAGATTGAATCTGCAAAGTGCAATGCATAGAGTTCAGTGAATTATCTGCATGCAAATAAAAGTGAAGCTTCTGTCCTAATGGAATAAGTGGAATATGTTCAGTAAAAGTAATTCTTTACTAAATGCAAGCGTAATGTAGAATAGTAAAAAACCGTGACCCAAGATTCTCCTAATCTACTACAACTACAGATTGTGAGCATCTTGGGTCAGGGTACCTGAGTCTGTGCTGTGTAGTCTGGTCTGCTTACTATAGAAACTGAATATAGCGAATTATTAAATATTAGATTATAGAATATGAACGTAATAGCTAGACTTTTAGTTTGCTGTTATTACCTATGTATTATTTATTAACTTGTTTTTGAATACAATATACAATTATAATTGCTATATTCTTACTATTAAACTCTCCTATATGTACACTCCGTTTGACCCCTCCAGGTTCGTCAAAGAACACAATGCCTTCTTTCTTAATAAATTTTTTAGATTATGAAGGTATACATATAGCTAACGAAAGATATATTTTATTATATAGATATATAATATATTTTTCAGTTGTAGCTATAGATAGGCTTGGTTTGCAGTTTGCAAATAAAATAAATACTAGATTGTGATATGAATATTAACGTGAAAGTCATATATATAGCTATATCGTCTTTTGTATTTAAGCCATGTAAATACATTGGTTTCCATTGCATTATACTTACATTCTACGTTGTTATGATGCAGCTTAAAGATTAACAATGCTCTACGATAAATATTATTTGGTGGTACAATATGATTGTGGTGTCGTACAATCTTATTCCCATTGTCTATGATTTATAAACAGATAAAAATCATTGGATACATTTTAGGTAGTAACTATAAATACTTTTTACGATATCTTATAGACGCTTATTATTTTATATAATGTGTGCGTGGAACTAAAGACGGTATCCTAATAAAATCGTTCAAAAACAAACAGGTAAGGAAGATAGGATAGAAGCAGGTTGTTGTACTTTATATGTTGTGAGTCTGAGTTCAGTCCTCTAATCCCATGCAATATAATTAGTAATTATACCCAATACGCTAACCAACAGTAAGCAAATAGTAAATAAATACGCACTGCCAAAAATACAGGTGCCACAAACAGCGGTGCCCCTTTGGTAGTCAAGTCACCATATAGTCATAGTCCTCCATAGAGCTAATTTGCATTTGCATATTATCAAACTATCCTTCACTGTCTTCACTTGTTTATAAGGAAAGATATTTGAGGGACACGCTGTTTTTTGGGCTAGCCTAACATTTGCTGATTTATTTTCTTGACATAGCATTGCATGGTATTCAACAGGCCAGGTAAGCAGAAGTAAGTTTACAACGGCCATTTCATGGAGTCTTATTTTTAATGCTTGCACACACCACACCTCATGTCAATAGTGACAGTCGATGCAGACAAAGCATTGTTTGCGAACCATTTCTGGCTGTATGTATGTGGTGGTGGTGGCTTTTGCAAGGATATTTAGCAAATGCGAAACAGTGCATTGACACGTATTTACACTTCTGTTCTGTTTGGTTGTTGTGGCTTTGGCTTTGAATTGGAGGGACGCCAGAGTTATTTGTATCTCTTCTTGCAAGTCGTAAATGGAAGGAATCTGCTCTACAGAACAATAACTTGGATTCTACTGAAATAAAAGCAGTTTCACTGCTAACAATGCAATGTAGTGAGGTAAAGGAAGAATTAATCTTGTTGAAAGGAATCTGCTAATAGTTCAATAATAACAACATAAATCCTCCACTTTTTAGTCTAGGAATACGTACACGGTATGTAGTGCATCCAGTTTTTGGAACATGTCATCGGCATTTACTAAGAACTATAAAGAACTATAGTTAGCACATACCTATGAAATGAGCACATGTACAGAAATTAGCGTTTCTGACAGGTCCACGTGTACCAAGTGCAAATTTGCACTGCATTTAATGTGTATCTGGCAAAATATTTCAATCGTGTGAAGGTAACACAATCGTAGGTTAAGGAAAATAAGGAAAGACATAAAATGCTCTCTGAAAGAGACAATAGAAATGATGGGTTCAAAACTACCATGGTGTGATATTTTATGAATCATTTTACAATGAAGGAATTGAAGCATATGAAGGAGCGATGCCAAGATGTTATTCATTCACATTAGTTAACACATATTCAATTAAAACAGGGAAGTGGATAAAAATAGCCTAAAATCAATAAAACTTTTGCAAGAGGACAACTACATAATAATACCTTATAGGTTCGAGGACCCCATATACCTATAGACGAATAAGTATAATAATATTATATTTAAGTATTTCCATTGAAGTCTTACTCTTAACTGCAAATACAGAGTTTGACATAGATTAGAAGATACAAAGTCAATAAATGACAATGCTAATACATACTTATGAAATCGACGCCACGATTGGTAATAAACGAAAACAATTGTCGTTTAAATTAGTGTAAGCGTGAATAAGTACCTCTTCGGAGTTATAAGTATAATTGCTAAAAGGGTTTGAGTTGCATAAATTACCACTATATAAAATAATATACAGATGATTAAATTTTATGACAATGGTAATACGAGTTTTTATCGATATTTAAGCGCTATTATTAAACACAAAGAATATTCTCATTTAGTAGTAGTAAATAAACTATAAACAGTTACCGTTATAACATAGTATTACAAAAACTTGTAAAGTTTATACACATATTAAAGTTAAATAGGCTTCAAAAAAACATTTTACAATCGTATATCATAAACTTCATTATTTTTTGACTTAGATGTTGATCGAGGGTGCATTTAGTATAACAAAGACTTTAAATCTTAGCATGTAGGTGCAGTTCTCCAACTTATTAAGTTCAAAGTGTCGTTGCGTAATGTAGGATTTGGGTTGACATGTGTATGCATACCATAAATAGATAAAAGTAAATATGTGCTAAGCCTATTAATTTAGCAGAGATTAAATTGTTAGGTTTTACTTGAGCTGTATTAAATGCTGATGTTAGTTCATATTTATTATATTCAGCCAACTCATTGTTTCAAGGCATAAGTTTTGACTTTTGACGAGTGCAGAATAGAAATAAGGTGGCATGCAGTTGGTCGGATTATCTTTGTGTCAAAACTGGGGACCGTGCAGGCATGTAATTATCATGGGTGAATGACCAGTGTTTTGCATGTCTTTGGCATAGTCAACAGTAACAGTGTGCCGATTCTACTGCAAAAACACTCTGTTTGTGCGAACCTCCTTACTTATTTATCTTCTTACTAATTAACCCTCTAATCAGATGAAGCCTTAATTTTGATGTTTCCATAATATGTGTACCCTCCGGTATCCTTTTCCATCTCCTTATCTGTACTATTCTGGTAACGACCAATCCTATTATCACTAAAATCACCCCTAAGCCATTAATATTAATTACAAATTTTTTTCCTTCTACCTACATATTCAATAAATATAGTTACATTTAAATTAAAAAATGAGCTATACTTTCAACAGTGATAAGGGATTTTCTTAAGAAATGTGCTACATAATTTTTTCCTTGAGCTTTAAATGCATTTTATATATAATTGATAGTAGACCAAGTGCATATTTTTTCAGTTATAAATCTTATCAGATCTGATTTATTTTTATTGCATATTTTCCAGAGTATTCTATGTCCAATATCCATAGCATTCCACATTCCACACGAAAGAATGGGAACTATTCGCTTATAAACATGTTAAGTATTGTGCAATGCAATGCTACGTATGATAAATATATTCCGTTTCTTAATCGCTTCCCATAAAATTACGCTTTGTCTTCCTTTCCTTGGTAATAATCAGTAAACGCTACGGTAGTAGGCACTAGGTATACACACATTATGCAAACAAAACCATTTCTATGTTACATGCTGCCATTCCTTACACTGTACCACAAACATACCTATTATACGGTAAGGTAGTTAATTAGTAACATTGCCTACCTTACCTGCACTTGTATGTATTATTGTAGCTATCCCTTACACAAAGTCAGCAGAGTGGCAATTAGACTATTGAGAGTGTTATAGTTTCTTTATGATGAGATAAATTGAAATGCAAAGTAAAGAATGAGTTTTAGCTCAAGGTTAGTTAAGGCATTATTTACTACAAGCCACTGTCGTTCCTAAGGGCAATTCTCAGGATATTTTATTTCTAAGTTGATAATACTTTCTGACAAAACTGTCTTTGCTTCCCATTCAACCATGTTCGCCAATAATTCGCAAGTATAACTATTTCACAAGTGTTTTGTCGCGTCTTTAAGGAAAATACCATTTTATTCAGCACTTCCTAATATTTATTTTATTATGTGTTGTGGTTCATTCAATTTCTAAGTCAGTGAACATTAGCATTAAATACACTGTGTACATATAATACACTTTTTTATTAATTACTTTTAATGTGCGGTAGTACCCATAGATAGCTTACAGCTAACCATAAATTAAAAGACAATATAGAAACAAATTATGTGCAATCTTAGATTACTCTTGAGACATCAAACGTTCTATTAGAACAAAAATATTGTTGCAAAACTAAAGGATCTCTGCTACTTAAATACGTAAGATAGAAAATGCGAGTGAATAGTAAAGAAATTGATTGCACTCAAGCAAACAAATGCAATTACATAAAAGATAATCATTTATTTGTTCGTCTTTTGCTGCTTTGGACTGCATGCCTGCAAATACTACAGTTACTAGTAGATTTTACTTTTTGCTTATTACCTATTACTAGTCTGAGTTCACTGTAAACTAGTAACTAACAGATCTCTTGGCATTAACATAAGCAGGGCTTATTGCTCCATGAAGTATAATGAAATGTTTAGTAGAAAAATTAAATATGAAAAATTCGATTGAGTCTCCAACATTTTTTATTTACATTCAATTTGGTTTATTCAATGTAATGTAATTGAAATTTTTGTACTTAAAGAATATAATAAGGTCTAAAGACTTATTCTATTTCCATAAGCCTGCCTTTTACTTGAGGAGGACTAAAAATAATTAGCCTTCTCCCCAGCCTGCAATACTATCAGTATTATATATCTAGAATTGCAGTCTGGCTGCATGTGCGGAAGATATCGTTTGCTCATTTAAAAGTAAGTTGCAAAATGTTAAGACAAAGGTGTAGGTCTACTTACATATATTACACAGATGCTAGCACATAACAGCGTACGGCACACTGTACACTAATCTTTGTACACACTTTACTATATTATATATGATATTATGATACTGGTGACTTCAAGTGTAAAGATGAAACAAGATAATAAATCTACTCCACTACTTAGTCCTACTACGATACACTGATACCTTATTACATATAATTTGTGTCAGACGAGCAGCCTTAAAATTCCAACTTCTCAATTCTCAATTTATTTAGAATATTGCATGCATTACAATAATTGCATTAGAAATGAAATAAAGCATAAGGTACCTACAATACATTGCGTCAAGAAGTCAAAAGACACGGAAAGTTAACACTTAGAATTAGAACTGAAGGTGCACTGTACTCACACATAATTTTTAGCGTTACTAGCATGCATGCATTATATTGTAGTACACATGCTGACATACTACAGTTACAGTTAGAGTTACAGATACGTTAAAGAAACAGCTTAAAATGAAAAGTGTACGCGTTACCTGAATATTACAATGAATCTTGTGATTGTTCCACATGAGATGCAAGCAAAAGCATAACATACAGGAATCACCTAAAATTTAAACTAGTTTTCCTTCCACATTAACACTATGTATTGGTATTACGTAACTCTCAACCATATCAGTCAATGAAGAAACCTCAGCTCATAGAACTAAATTAATTCTTAGCAACCTCTTCTATCTTCCCTGCTTTCTTGCGTACAACATAATTGTATTTTTTAAGCATTACATAACGTTCTATGACATCTCGACCTACACCTACACCATTTTGATGGTATAAAACAAAAAATGAAATCTTCACAAAAGTGTACCTATTTGTTCATCTGTGAATTGAATACATAATATAAGCTATCTGTAGGTACATATTAGTAAACAACGCAGCAAAGTTATTATGGTACTCTAAATTCGTAGTGTCTTTTGACTAATGGGGATGTGCACTTTACAAATTCAACAAAAAAGAAAAATAAGTACTTTTGGCGTAGTTTACTCCTTCAACAAAATAAATGTTAACAAAATAAACAAAATAAACGTTAAATATATATTATTTTAAGATTTGGGTATTGCCATGTTGTTTGCGCTTTTTATAGCAAGGTGTTTTTTATGTCTGTCATATTTAAATCCAAATTCCAAATCAATGTTATAAGGCTTTACAGGATTTTTCCTAGAAAATGGATTGATTTCTGCAAATATGTGGCCAAAGTTGAACGAAATCTAGTTTCTGTAAATATGTAATTACTTTATTGAATTGGTATGTGCAAATAATGGGAGAGATAATTATTTGTTGCGAATCTGTGGTTTCTTAAATATTTATATAGGTTATCAGAATGAAAAGTGCAAGTAAATAGAATATGAGCTGTGCATTATATTTTTTAATTTGTACTTATTATTGACTTTGAGATAAGAACGCATGGATGGGATAACGAAATTGCTTCAGTTTGCTTTTGCTACATGCATAGCTTGTTAATTACGACATGATAAAAGAGCTGGCTCGATTTTTTAATTGGAATAGGATAATTGTTGAATGAAATTGAAATAGTGAGTGATTGTAGGTATGTATATCTGTATTATAGCAGGTAATGAATCTCTATATGGGTCAAAACCATCACACTATGCACAAGTTTCTATACGCTTGGCTAAAAATCCTGTGTTCTATGTTTCTACTGATGTGGTTTGATTTGGTTACGTACATATATATGTAATCTAATATTAATAAAGTAGAATATCTATCTACTATTTAGTAAACTACTATAGTAGTCATACAACCACATTAACCAGTGTGTAAAATAGTTATTAGGTAGTGTGTGTAATGTGTAATAATATTCCCTCATTCTGAATATTTCTACTAACACAGATAATGTTATTTGAATTTCTTTATACACTATACTACTATACTCAACAACATTTCATGTACTACAATAGACAAATACAGAGATTGTGAATCCATATCACATCAATTTCGTTCATTCAATTCAGTTGTATTATTCCTGTACATAATATATAATTTTAGTAATGATTATGATGGAATATCTATTAGTAATAGGAATGTACATACTTGTACAATACAAAATACACACCTACATACCTTAGTAAGCCAATATGTAGTCTAAGTACAATTATTACACAAGATTATTAGTTGTGTCGTATCGTAGCAATTATCCGTACGTAGCATATTATTCCTACATTTCAAACAGCTTTTGTACTCTTGACTCTTGATTGCAAATACACTAACTGACTGACAGAGCAAATCAGGAACTTTATGAAGTAGAACGACGCAGGCATGCAAATTATTGGCCGGTACTCAAAAATGTCGCTATTGCATTGCATCCAAGTAGGTATACCTGTTGTAAATATTCGATATAGTAACATACCTATATTGTATATGTACATAGTATAGTGTATCCAGTTGAAGTTTACGTGTTTTATCGTATTATAGTGCATACATAAAATAATGTTTACTATTTACTACCTATATAATTGTCATCGACGTGCACACACCGACCACTGTCTAATTATGTAGATAACATGAGTTTATTACGTTACATTACAAATCAAGTGCAATGCAGAAAACATACTTATGTATCTACTTGTAGAATGCAGCTGATGCTGAATCTGCAGATATTTTGCCATTTATGAATCGTACGAAATTTTGTTTAAGAGTGCTATTAAAATAACTGTACAGATATACCTAAGCAATAATAATAATAATGCAAACTCATTATTATTATTAATATTGTAATTGTTTATTTGTGCTCATTGGTTTGCCTATGTTCAATTATAGCTTTGCTAATAGAAAGAATATTAGTTCAGTCATAGTGCGTGTAATTGGATGTTGTGACACTTTTGGACTTCGTCATCCTTAAATTAAAGTCCAATATCTGCGGAAGCGGAAAGCGCAGAGATGACGAAGACTGCACTGAACAAAGTTATTTTTGCTAGGCTAGAGAATTATCAAAATTGTGCAATCACATGCACATAATGTAAATACAGGAATTCACAATTAATCATTCATTATTGTGTACTATGCACGTGATAATCTTTAAATTGTTAGTTCCCGATGACTAATGTCATAATCAAAATAATCATAGTATATTAAATACAAATGTTCAAGCGATTAACATTTTTGCATGAGTTTTAGTCATCCACGATGTGAATAACAGAGGTTATTTCCTTTTATCCGTTATTCGCAAAAAATAACGCGTAGGTGGTTGCGTTTTTCATGTACTTGTTCCCAGTTCATGTGCGTAAGTGTAAGCAATAGCACGGGTAGTAAAAAAATATGTATGTGCAAAAGATATTATTGCTGATTGCACACATGTAAGAGAATATGTATTAATGTTGATAGTACTACACTGCAGTACCTACCGATGTTTTACCACTTTACTTAAACTACTTATTTAAGTTAGCAATTAAGTTATTGGTGCACATGTACTGAATAGGGTTATCGTAGTTTTAAGTGCAAAGTATCAAAGTTTACACACATTATTTAATAAAATGATTACAATGCTCATTGCCGAAGTATTACATATTTGCACTAAGCATGCAAGCAAATGGCAATATAGCTGAAATAGGTTGGCTCTAAGGATTGCAAACGTTTACCTCTCTGCACACAATATTTAAAAAATAAGTATTTCGTGGACAGATGAAGTAAATATTTGATGCTATATGGTTATTCTACTGTAATCACACTTACAAAAGACACAATGAGGCTTATTGCGTTAGAAGATACACTTCTCTAAATTATTGGCATTTTCAATCTTTGCACATTACTATAATTTTATAAGTATTACATAATATTGTTTTGTATACATGTAATTTAATAAAATTCTGCGATTTCAAATTGTTATGATGTACATTTAGACAAACAATTGCTGGACTCTTTGAGAATGCAGATTTCTTAGTTCGAGTAAAGTCTCAGTCATAATATACAATATATATAAAGATGTCTGTTATTGTAGAGGCGAAATTCATCAATTTGAATGCAGACGGAATTGAGGAAAGTATTAGTCTTATCAGTTTTGATAATCTTGTAATAACTTGGCATGCAGTTATCTTATGGCAATCTACTTATATACAAACATTACATGCATACATATTTTTAATGACAAAGTAGATACACGTTCTTGCTAAAAATTCAAGTTTAAGAAACAATTGCCATACACCACTTTGCAGTTGAATCATTGAATTATTCTCGTGTCTGTTTAACCCCTGTATATTTGTATCAGTCATGTTCTTGTTTGTAGTGCTGTAAAGATCAGGAAAATTTTATCTGGCGATACTGTTTGTGCAACTACTTCGCCACAAATAAATGACAAGCATACGTTATGAGATTTGAAATAAGACCATGACATTCTGTTATTGCCATGCATTTTGTCATTTTATGACAATCCCGAGGTTAGCCACGAAATAATTGGGAAATAAATAAATGCACATCAACATTAGGAAACGAATGGATCCATACCCACATGAACATCAATCTCATCTGTGTCATTTACAGTTTAATGAGCAACCAATAAGTTTCCATAGGCAGAGGTCATGTAACGAAATGCACGCAGTGTAGTAAGTATATGAAAAATAAATGTGTGTCGCATTCGTAAAATTTGGTGCACGCAAGTCTATTCGCACAACTATAGTAATTTTATTGCTTAGCGAATTCATAATTCTAATTTCTAATTTCTTTTCAAATTGCTTACATACAGTTACCATCATTGAAATGATCTTTTTCAATTTCATCTCAATGTAGATTGTGACAAAATATATTTGAATATGTATTGCATGGTAAAACTGACAGTTATTAGTACCTAGACCTAACTGTAACCTATCTGCGGCTAATCTGTAAAAGTAATACCTACTGTATTTGCTATTTATTAGCAATTCATGCTGACGTGACATGATGAGCTTATACATACTACATACAAGAGTACAATACTCAAATATGTAAGGTAGGTCGATTGTAATGTAATTTAATCAGTTAAGTATATGTGCAAGAAGGTTCATGTCATTAAACTGTAAGCCTTCCATATGCATAACCAAAGTAATTTAGAGCCTAATAATTAAAGTCAATAATTTTAAATTTCACACTATGCCGGTTTACTACTTTCTTCATATTAACAATGACAGGCTTTACATCTTTAAGAAAGGGACGATACATTTACTAGGTACATTTGTATAAAATGAAATTAATAATATAAATAATAATTAATAAAAGCAATTTATTTTATTGATACTTAACGTTTTTAAATCATAATCATATAATTAAAAGTATGTTAGTGAAAGGGCCAGGTTATTTACAGATATTTCTGTTTACATGCATGATATAAAGTAAGATCCGGAGTAATACACTCATTAAATTTCAAGCTGTCTTATGATGAGTGTGCGTTCTCTTAGGTAAGCAAATATTTGTATGTACTACAGACATTGCATCATTTTAATTCCATCCACTCCATATCAGTTAATTCTTTTGCAACCGCTTGATTATAGGAAAAATTATAAAATTGAGTTTCGATTACATGAGCCGTAGCGTGACACTTTTTATGGGATGATATGAAGGACTTTTTGTGGGAAGTAAATATATATTGTCACTGGTTTAAATAATTATAGTAAATTCAAAAAAATTATATAATAGCTACTGCATTAAATAAAACCTCAATTCGTGGATAGGAAGTAGAGAATTTGCAGCAAATGTAGTAAATAGATATTCAACAAAATTGGAGCCAGTTTCTCTTCCCCAATGCACGTAATGATTGAAAAGTCCCTAATTGAGGACATGCCAATATTATCATACAAACGCTAAGTGCACCACATCTACATGAGATGCGCTTTTTATCAAGGGAGGTGGCTTGGTGTTGGCACGAAAAGTTTGCATCTTTTGGCCATTTGCAAGTGACACGGTAGAAACCAAACCAGAAAGCCATATTATAGGCATTATCATTAATGAATGATATTATACCCTTCTGTATTTAATAGTTTATCCTATCTGTACAGCGTATATTAAAATGTAATGTAAATGTAATTGCTGTTCGAACTCCAAATAAGCAGCTCAACTCAACTCTCATATTGTAATTACATGTCCTTGTTTGTAAGTACTTAACTTCTGTAACTAAATACACATCTGCAGTTCTATTTTTAGCCATTTTACACATTTGCATTTAAGCTTCGAAGAATCAATGGAAGCCAGGTTTATAGATTATTAGTTTATTGCATTGTTATAAGCAAATAATTTAAAATGAAACCAGCAGTAAGTGTTTTAGCTAAGGGAAAAGTATGTTAAGCTAACCAAATAAGGAAAATCAAAGTAGGTACCCACTACCCATCTACTCAGCAGTCGAACAGAAGAAAACAAATCACTACAATTAGAGTAATGTAATCTATTCCTTTCGAATATTTACATTAAAATTTTTAAGGCCTGTTGTACTTATGTACCCAAATGCAATTAATCTTTTTAAAAGAGAAAATTTTTCCAGATTTTAAAAATCATGAGACGTTTAATATTCCTTAGCAAAACAAATTACAAATTTTCTACATGATTTTGTATTCAGGATACATGCTGACATTAATTATATTGGCTACTACCATTTATCACTAATAGTTATGTTGCTCTTATAGTATATTTAATTTTTATATGTTATGGCTTTGGTCTTCTGACCTTTCATTTCGGCTTGCACTCAAGGTCAAATTAATAACGAAGCTAAAGACATGCTAACCTTTCGTGAGTTTGGCAGATTATCTCAAATACATAAATACCTACGTAAATATATTGGCGTCATATCAGTATTCCAGGTTGTGTGTATCTTTTAGCTAGTTAGCTGGACTAACATTTTTAACTGCCAAAATCTGTTGTGCTTTCGTACGCTGGCCAATTAAAGTCATTTCTAGCAGATTGTGATAAACAGAATTCACAAATTATTTTGTACCAAAACAATACCTACAACTACAACTATATCGTTGCTTTTAGTTCAATTCAAATGCCCATAAGTTTTCTTAATACAATATCCAACTAAAACTAGACATGCTAAAGAACCTATTTCGAGCAACCAGTGATATTTTTAATTACATAGCTGTTGAAAGAAAACATTTTTACAGCAAAACGGTTGTCACTCATAGACCCATAAGCCATATTATGATTAATACCAAATGACAACGGTTGGTGTTTAAAACCATGCTGTACGTACAAAGACTATTAGAAATAATTGGCGTACATGGTAGTTTGCAGCTATCTTACTGAAGATTTTGTAAAACACAATTGTATTTGTCCTCATTATAAAAAATTTAATTAGTTGAATTCTTCTGCTTTAGTAATTTGTTATTTGAAAACAATGACACACATTACAGTCGTAATTTATCCTTCTGAGATGGTGTAGTGAACACTTTTTCTTTCTTGAGATTTAAGTTTTCATTCTTTGATTTTCGATTATATTATACTCAGTTATCAATTGCATTTAGCTGCAAGCACGAATTTGCTTAAGTTTGAAGTTGTTTTTGCTCGTTTTATTCTACGTATGTATGAAATATTTATCTTGAGGCTTTTCTGAAAATCATGCTTTTCGTGACAACGATGAGCTGATAATAGGGATGAAATGTAGTTTGCTAATACAACCTAACAAATTAATGATTCTCAAAGAAAGAATCAGTTAGAGCAGGCCAAGCCAAAGACGACCAGGTGTGCTTTCATCGTTTAGTATTCCTTGTGCCATATTTAATTCAAGTTTGTTTATTTCTCAGACTTAACCAAGTACCTCATGTAGTTTCAATAACAGCGTCCGTTTCAGAAACATCTGTAGGTACTTACTTATGTATGTTCTTTGTTTTCTACACACTATAAGCTTATTTTCCCATAGATACAGCTTTAAAAATAGCATTAACTAAAGAATGGATAGGTATGCCCGTATGCCTTGTAACAATTTGATAACTGCTAAAAATACATAACATCCAAAGCCTAGGAAATTACAAGATTATAAAAATAACATGCTACTTCCATCTGCTAATGGTGGTAATTACTGTCGTTGAGCTATTTAGTAATCAATTTAGGTTTTAACATGGATACCAGAAGTTTAGGATAACTTTTAGTAAAAACAGGGAAATAAGATTAGTTGTAAGAAGATTTCTTTTCCTTATGGAAAACAATGACATGTACATTTTGACGACTATTCCTGCTTAATTAGTATTTATTTATTATTCCAATAACTGTTGCACGGAAATTTTACAAGGAAAATAAATCCATTAAAATTCCGTTTTCTTTAGAAGTTATATTTACCATACAGAGTGGCAGAGTTTTTCCAAATAAAAAATCCTCTGTACTAAATAAGTGAAATAAAAACTTATTTTACCATTAACATGAACTATTGACATGCTTATCCTTTCGTTGGTAATACTAAACGCTAAAGCACTTTTGTTTGCTCTGAAGAATATAAGTTCGAAGCTCTGAGAATCTTTTAGAATTTGAATAAAGTTACGCTGCAGGGCAGGTATTACAAATTATAAGTGTGTATACAAAGTCTATTATAAATATTCCACTATATAAGTTTTGCACAATCCTCGTACTTATAGCCAATGCCTAAGCAAAATAGCTACACAGGTAATAAATAATACAAAAATACTCTCATAGCATGAGATAAGACTAACACTGTTGTTGTTGGAAGGGAAAGGGAAGGAAGTGTGAAGATCTCGAGACACAATTAATTGAACAGCTCATCTCATTACCATGCACATCATTGCAGTCCATTTACCATTGACCCAATTTCAATATTAAAATAGAAATAAAGACAGAATGACCAAGATTCTTCAACAAAAGATTCTCATCCATTCGTTTTCAACTCAAATCTCTGTGTGCTAATTCTATTTGATGCTTTCAGGCAACTAAGTAAGTTTAACAGGGAGGCCAATGTATTATTCTTGCAAATTCTTTTTGCTTGTGTACATTATTTTTACAGATAAATTGCCACATCAGACAATTTATATATTTAAATATCAGCGATGAAAATATTAGCAAAATTTAAGTATTTAAATTACCACCATTTTTGAGACCATAATTTTGAAGATCAGTTTTTTGAAACAGTACATGATCTGTATTTTCTGTATATGTGCTAAAATCGCCAACACTTTACTTTACCAACTCTACATATGTATAGCTTGTGTTTGAGCATGCGAGATCATGCATCCCATACTATATGTTGTGCAGTCATATTTAATTAAACAGAAGACTTAATATAATTTGCACGGGCAATGAATTGTATTAAAACGATTGTGATTAGCGACCGTATGAGAGTTGTTTGATGGCCTAGTCCTACCAAATTGCAGACCTACTTAACCATTTTAAATTATTTACAGCAAAGCAATCCACCCACACAAGACATGTCTATGCTTGTAGAAACCAATTCTTAGTTGTATCTACATCCTCTTTCATTTTCATGGGTAGCCAGTCAAAACTTTTGTTCTTATGTATAGCCCATAGGTACTTGCAATATTTATTACTCTGTGCCCTGTGCATTCATAATAAATTAGCATTTGCGAATGTACATAGTGGCATAGTGACATTTGACATACATGCACAGATACATAATATTTTAAAGTAAGTAGGTATTTGCTATCTACCAAAATGGTTAACAGCTTGGCCCTCAATTACTGATATCCACTATTATTCGAGTATTATATATGTTATTGTAATTATTGTATATATATTGTCTACAGTGTAGTAAGTGGTATTTAGATTGGACTAATTTATCAAGTAATGCAGAGTTTTGATTGGTTATTAAAGACTTTTATAGCAATTAATCGAGATTTATATTTTGGTTTGAAGCGAAATACATGGGCATCATAGTGCAATTAGTAGGAACTCATATTAGCATAAGTATTTACTTCCTTGTGTTAAATAAGCTAAATTGTCTGATACTTAACATGCTTAACTAAAGTAAGTTTTCGCACATCGTCATATTTTTCCACGGACTCCAGGTTGTCTAAGGTTCGGTCTTGTTTATTGACAAAAAATTCGTTGACATGTTCTTGCATACATTTTAGCTTCTATTTATAAATCAGCAGTTTTCATTGTATGTATTTATAATTTATGCTGACAGCTAAAATAGTTTTTGTTAGTCATCATAACATATACAGCATGGGTTGCTCTTATTCATGTAAGTATAGTATGGTAAGTGTACAACAAGGAGATTAGGTTATTGTAATTAATCTTCACACTTTCAATCCTTATGAGGTACTAATGATTACAATCGGAAAATTTTATCACATGAGTAAAAAGTTAAACTATGGACACGTGTGTCATAAAGCATATTTTGACAATGAGTTAAAAACTTTTTTCTGATTAAAGAATACAGTAAATAACCTTGAGTGGTTTGTGATCTATTCGTTTTTTGTGTCTTTCATGATTTGTAGTTTCCAGTTGCATTATCTTCGGTTAAACCATTATTCTCTTTTACGTAATTTAATTGAATGACACGACAGACAAACTATTGCAAATATTTACAAATTATCATGTTTCGATGATCAGTCTATACATAAGAAAATACGTAATCTAAAAGACACAGCACATCTTACGATAAAGCACAATAACACATCATTCTATCTGTACATTTTACTTAATAGTAGCAAATAAATAAAGGAATACAAGCATCAAATCGGAAGAAAATACGAGTCTACTCTTTTATTTCTCAAGCTGCCAATTTGTTCTGCTTAGATTTGGAAACTGCTAATCTGCCTAGGACAAAACATAGTAAAATTATGTGCATGCTCTTACACAGTAGTACTATTTACATTCTACATTGGGTTATTGGTTAATTCACTTAATACTTATCTCTAGACACTCTTCTTGTAGGCTTGTAGACTGCAATCAGCGTTGCCTTGTAACAACGTTCACATGCAAGAGGGGTTTTATTTGCGATTAAGATTAAGATCTCATCCTCAGGAAAGTTTTCTATGACAAAATACAAAGTATGCAATTTTCATACTGTAAGACTGTAACCAATTGCCGAAACTACCAAATACGACTCAGTCAGATAGTTCTGTAATAATGTCGTCCGTACCATTCAATTTAAGTGCATGCATTTGGGCATCGTCTCAAAATAAGAAAAGATTATAATTTTAATGACGACTGTGTTTCTGAATAATATTCAGACAATGGTGATATCTGAGTTTGCTATGGCAAATATATGTTAGTAGTGCTTAGTGCGCCGTGTGAAAAATATCTCAGAGGCAGAAACTAACAGCTCTTTTTGTTACAAATATATCTGCATATTTTTTTTAGCTAAACGAAGTGTTGTGCGATGATTGAGCAGAATGAGGGGAAGACATCAAACTTATAGCATCTTAGCGTTGGTAAAGATGATGATAAATAGTGTGAATGCATTTCTGTCAGGAGAATCTCAGCTTTCAGCTACCTGTTGCGGAACTGCGATATTTTATGTGTCCAATGCAGTGAGTGTCATAAATGTTTGTTCGGTTCACACATTCTAGGTGTTCAATCTCTTATCATCAATCACAGCATGAATATGTTGGCTTCTGTAATTGTATTTAATTGCGGTAGACTGGTAGAAAAATTAGGCAGCAGATATCGGCATTTTGTGCTGATTTTCATAAACAAGATACACACACTAAATTAAAACAGAAATACCTACAAAACAATATCCAATATACACTCTAAAAAGCCTAGTATTATCGTAATGTGTATAAGCCCTGTTAATTTGTACATTCTGGGACGACTATTAGAAGAGATTATATTATGTATTCAATGTGTATCGTTCGTGTAAAAAATATACGTCGGGAGGCCATAGGCTAGGAAACTCTACACGTAAGTAAG